>LDKF01000751.1:23326-38886 GCA_001026735.1 Rotylenchulus reniformis | reverse complement strand
ATCTGATTCAACTTTATTATTTGATTATCAATTTTGTATATATGCATCATGTACCTCCATAATTCCAGGTTCCAGCTTAATGGAAAGGCTCGGATGGCCATGTTCGCCCAGCAAGCGACTTGCCGTGTCCACAGTGCGTTCCAGAGGGGAGGCGAAAATGTGCGAAATTGGGATGTTGGCGAAACTGGAGAATTTTTTTTTAAAGATCTAAACTTTTTAAATAATTACCTAGACAAATGATACTTTAGAACCGTGTTTTATGTTTAGACCTGATTCTTTAAATCTAGATCTAGGCCTGTGGAAAATGCGCGGGGATTCCCTAATTTCTTTTTTGGGTCGGGGATGCGGGGGCATGACAAAGATTTCCCCGAAAAGTGTCCTGTCCAGCCCCGATCAGGGTCGGGAATGCGAGGGTCTGTCAACTCCAAAATCCTTACACATGGCCCAGCTGGTCCGCCTGTGCCATCCCGTGGGGTGACAGTGGGCTGTTGTCCCAGCGGAACTTCCACTCCGGATCGTACAACATCAACGGGCGCCCTGCGCCGGCTTTGTTCCATGCGGCGGTTCGGCGCGGCGCCAACAATTTGGCCGCCGCTTCGTTGTGCGCGAAGCTGGGCTCTATCGTCAGTCCGTCCGCACTTTTTCTGTTCTTCTCCTTGTCATAATTTGCATCACTTCGGTCCAGTCGGTCAGCGTGGCGCATAACCCACAGCACACGGCGCACTTTGGGAGCTACTATACAAAAAAAATTTTAATTTGTTTTTCTCTAATTTTATCGGTAACCCTGGGGTTCTCAAATTTTCTGAGCTCAAATCTGAGATCAGATTTGTCATGCAGGGTGGTTATCTCCAAACACCAAAAATAAGGCAAATCATGGGTTTTTGGCTTTGGGGGCTACCTATTGGGTCGGAACAGGGTTGCAGTAATTTATATGGTATAAAATTTTTTATTAAAAAAATAACGATTTTAATGTAAAAATTTTCAAGAATTTTTTTTACCATCATTGTAATTCCACCAGAAATTTTTCCCTATCGCATCTGTCAATTTCTGCTTTATTTCCACAGTTTCCAGCAATATGTTCAAAGAATTGGCCATCTTTTTGAAGGCACCGTAATCGAACGTATCAATTGAGGCACAGTATGACAGGAGACGGTCCATGTTTGTTACCGTATCCTCCAAGTGGGTCAAGAAATACTGATATCGGCGGGAATTCAGGGGTTCCTTATTTTTCTGAAAATTAGAAATTCTTCAGCATTCATATTTGATAAAATCTAAGATTTAACTGCATGATATGTAAATCTGATGTCAAATTCAGATTAAAAATCAATAAAAATTGAAACAAACAAATTTGTTAAAAAATTAAAAAACTTCCAAGTGAAACGCGGAATTGTTAAAATATGGATTTATAATTTTCAAAAATTCTGAATGTAAACTATAAGAGTACCAAAAATCAGATTTTTTTATCAAAGTTTTGCCTATATTCGTTTAGTTTATATACCGTATTCCTGTATTAGGACTCCGGGGTCTTATTTTTTACCCTTCTTAATTGCAAAGAGAATTTATTTTGCAGAGTGGCTAATTCATAGGTGTCCTAATACAGGAAAAAGGTAATAATTAATTTTGTTTAATAAAAAAATAACAAATAAATTTTAAAAAATAACTTCAATTTCTGGCGTAATTCTTCTCAACAATATGCTGGCAATTGAGTAATAGGCCCATTTGAGTGCAAATCCCAGCGGAATCACCCTTTTGCGCCATTTATGTTTTCGTCTTTTTTGATCACATGAGTTTCCGGTGGAAATGGTCGAAAATTCAGATTGTAATTTCTCATTGATTTCATGAAACCAAGTACCGAAGCCAGAAATGTGAAAAATTTCTGCATAGAATTTGTTCATATCAAAATTCTAAAAAAGAAAAGATATTAAAAAATATCACATCACTATCGAGGCAAATTTTAAGTTGTCGATGATTATATTAATTTATGTATAAAGAATAATTTTATGTAATTAATTGTAAATGATTTTTCATGCGAACTTTTTCGCACGAAAAATTTTAAGTTGTTCAAAAAATCAACGAATTACAGTACGAGCATTCCTATTTTCTTGTGGAAATTTTTTTCTTAAAAAGATTTTGATCTTTTGAATATTGATTTATTATATTTAAGGGTTTTCAAGGGCTTAGATATAGAGCTTAGAGAGTTTTTTACAAGGGCTTAGATTTTTGTTTTTAAATTAAAGTTTGATTTTTGTCAGCCAAATGGTTGTTATAATTTGGTATTAAATTGTATAAATTAACCTGAATCTTATGTTCCGCCTGACCAACACATTTTTTGATGGCATGTTGAATGTAGAAATGAGGCTCCATTTGGTAATAGCCATCCTTGCCTACAAAATTCAAATATACAATATTCCTCTAAACAAGGCCCCCTCTAAAATAAGTTCCCCCTTCTCTGGATAATTGATCAATAAAATAATTATTTTTTCATTATGTTTTATAATTTCTAAATCTAGGATAAAAAATTGATGTGAAATTTTTTTATTATAGAATTAAATTTTTGTTGTACAAATAATTGTTTGAAAAAATATTTCTAAATTTTTTTGAATAATGTAAAAAAATCCTTAAAAAATTTTCCCTAAAAACAAACATAAATTCAAAACACCATAATATATAAAAAGTTTCGAAAAATAAGACCATCTCCTTTGTGGGAGTTTGAGAAAAATAAAAAAGGGAATTTTCTTTTAGAGGGATACTTTAAATTTAAATTTGAATAAGTTATCCGAATTTTTTTTTTAAATTGATGATGAATAAATACCATCGTCCATTTTTGGTATTCCACGGAGCAGAAATTGGTGATGGCAATTCACAAGAACACCAATTGCGTCAATTGGCACCGCTAATTGGGCCGCTGCTATTTCACTTTCCAGGACTAATTAAATCATTTATTTTTTGATGAATTCTATCGTATTTCCTTAATACAAGGAACACCTCCCTTCCGAAANAAATTTTGTGCCATCGGCGATTTCGGCACCATTCTCTTTGTTGTAGTGAGTCAAAATGTGTTCCAATGTCTTCCGCAATCTGGGCACCGCTTCGTCCTCGTCATGCGATTCACATTCCAATAATTAATTTAAAAAAATTAAAATCCAAACAAAAAGGCATGATAATTAAATTTAAAAATGATTAGACCGGTGAAGAGGAGTTGATAAAATTTATGCAAAAATAAATTAGATCAAGAGTTAACGAATAAATTTTTATATTTTTCTGTCTTGGATTTGAAGATTTTGCTTATAAATAATCCTTATTCGGACATTAAAGGACTACACAAACAGTCAGGCCAGCAGGAGAAGTCTTATAGTAAGATGATAAAAAGCCGTATTTGGGTTGAATTTTTTAATTGGAATAAATTTGGAAAAAATTTTAATGTCACGTGATAACTGATAAAATATCAAAAGGGATGAAAATTTTCTTAAAATAGCCATTTGGATTTGGACATACCGTGTTACCGTATTCGGCCATAATAACAATAACCTTTTTTCCTCTAATATAATAGTCCCTGGAGAGGTTGAAACAAAAAGAAGCCCCTATAATAAGGAACCCTCAAATATCAGGGTCCTCTTTAATATAAGGACTCCCTGGAAAGGGTTGAAATAATATAAAGGGCACCTTATATTAGAGGTATTGGGTATGCAGTTTTTGGACCTATTTCCACAAATTTTAGCAAAAATTTAATTATTTCCTCTAAAAAATATTGCAGTCAATCAAAGACCTTCTCTCCACACTCCAAAATATTGTCGCTTTTTGAATTTTGTCCACTAGGTTTTTGGAACAACGACAGATAGGAACAGTCCAATCGGTGATAGCCGGCCTCTTGCAATTCCTCACAGGTTTGGTAAGTGGGCGGGTTCATGCAGTTTCCCAAGCGCTAAAAAGGAAAACATTTTCTTGAAACACGAAAATTGATAATAATGAAGTTTTGATTAAAGACCCGAAATTTCGTCCTAATCTGATTCAACTTTATTATTTGATTATCAATTTTGTATATATGCATCATGTACCTCCATAATTCCAGGTTCCAGCTTAATGGAAAGGCTCGGATGGCCATGTTCGCCCAGCAAGCGACTTGCCGTGTCCACAGTGCGTTCCAGAGGGGAGGCGAAAATGTGCGAAATTGGGATGTTGGCGAAACTGGAGAAATTTTTTTTAAAGATCTAAACTTTTTAAATAATTACCTAGACAAATGATACTTTAGAACCGTGTTTTATGTTTAGACCTGATTCTTTAAATCTAGATCTAGGCCTGTGGAAAATGCGCGGGGATTCCCTAATTTCTTTTTTGGGTCGGGGATGCGGGGGCATGACAAAGATTTCCCCGAAAAGTGTCCTGTCCAGCCCCGATCAGGGTCGGGAATGCGAGGGTCTGTCAACTCCAAAATCCTTACACATGGCCCAGCTGGTCCGCCTGTGCCATCCCGTGGGGTGACAGTGGGCTGTTGTCCCAGCGGAACTTCCACTCCGGATCGTACAACATCAACGGGCGCCCTGCGCCGGCTTTGTTCCATGCGGCGGTTCGGCGCGGCGCCAACAATTTGGCCGCCGCTTCGTTGTGCGCGAAGCTGGGCTCTATCGTCAGTCCGTCCGCACTTTTTCTGTTCTTCTCCTTGTCATAATTTGCATCACTTCGGTCCAGTCGGTCAGCGTGGCGCATAACCCACAGCACACGGCGCACTTTGGGAGCTACTATACAAAAAAAATTTTAATTTGTTTTTCTCTAATTTTATCGGTAACCCTGGGGTTCTCAAATTTTCTGAGCTCAAATCTGAGATCAGATTTGTCATGCAGGGTGGTTATCTCCAAACACCAAAAATAAGGCAAATCATGGGTTTTTGGCTTTGGGGGCTACCTATTGGGTCGGAACAGGGTTGCAGTAATTTATATGGTATAAAATTTTTTATTAAAAAAATAACGATTTTAATGTAAAAATTTTCAAGAATTTTTTTTACCATCATTGTAATTCCACCAGAAATTTTTCCCTATCGCATCTGTCAATTTCTGCTTTATTTCCACAGTTTCCAGCAATATGTTCAAANGAGTGCAAATCCCAGCGGAATCACCCTTTTGCGCCATTTATGTTTTCGTCTTTTTTGATCACATGAGTTTCCGGTGGAAATGGTCGAAAATTCAGATTGTAATTTCTCATTGATTTCATGAAACCAAGTACCGAAGCCAGAAATGTGAAAAATTTCTGCATAGAATTTGTTCATATCAAAATTCTAAAAAAGAAAAGATATTAAAAAATATCACATCACTATCGAGGCAAATTTTAAGTTGTCGATGATTATATTAATTTATGTATAAAGAATAATTTTATGTAATTAATTGTAAATGATTTTTCATGCGAACTTTTTCGCACGAAAAATTTTAAGTTGTTCAAAAAATCAACGAATTACAGTACGAGCATTCCTATTTTCTTGTGGAAATTTTTTTCTTAAAAAGATTTTGATCTTTTGAATATTGATTTATTATATTTAAGGGTTTTCAAGGGCTTAGATATAGAGCTTAGAGAGTTTTTTACAAGGGCTTAGATTTTTGTTTTTAAATTAAAGTTTGATTTTTGTCAGCCAAATGGTTGTTATAATTTGGTATTAAATTGTATAAATTAACCTGAATCTTATGTTCCGCCTGACCAACACATTTTTTGATGGCATGTTGAATGTAGAAATGAGGCTCCATTTGGTAATAGCCATCCTTGCCTACAAAATTCAAATATACAATATTCCTCTAAACAAGGCCCCCTCTAAAATAAGTTCCCCCTTCTCTGGATAATTGATCAATAAAATAATTATTTTTTCATTATGTTTTATAATTTCTAAATCTAGGATAAAAAATTGATGTGAAATTTTTTTATTATAGAATTAAATTTTTGTTGTACAAATAATTGTTTGAAAAAATATTTCTAAATTTTTTTGAATAATGTAAAAAAATCCTTAAAAAATTTTCCCTAAAAACAAACATAAATTCAAAACACCATAATATATAAAAAGTTTCGAAAAATAAGACCATCTCCTTTGTGGGAGTTTGAGAAAAATAAAAAAGGGAATTTTCTTTTAGAGGGATACTTTAAATTTAAATTTGAATAAGTTATCCGAATTTTTTTTTTAAATTGATGATGAATAAATACCATCGTCCATTTTTGGTATTCCACGGAGCAGAAATTGGTGATGGCAATTCACAAGAACACCAATTGCGTCAATTGGCACCGCTAATTGGGCCGCTGCTATTTCACTTTCCAGGACTAATTAAATCATTTATTTTTTGATGAATTCTATCGTATTTCCTTAATACAAGGAACACCTCCCTTCCGAAAAAAATTTCAACACCTTTTAGCTTACTTTACTATACTCGCGATTTTTTTTTCTTTCATATGATCCTAATTTTATGACAATTTTTCTCTTTTTTCAAAAATAGCTCCAAATGAAAGGTTATGACGAAATTGAAGTTATATGATGGCAATGATTCACTTGAATTATGAATGATTTTGTTTCACAATTTTTTAATCAAAAATGCATTAAAAAATATTATAAGGGCCCCTGTAGGGTGGTTGAAATAAAGGGGCCCTTTATATTAGAATAATTACGGTTTGTTATGACTCTTTACCAATTATAGCCAAAATGCAGAATTGCTGTGAGATAAATAACATGATTTTGCTCATTTTCACAATTATGAAGTTAATAAACGACCTTAATTCAAAAAAAAAAAAAATCAGAAAATTCATCCCCGATTAACAAATGGAAGAAAAATCTGAATTTTTGTGAATATCTTTTTCTTTTGTAATTTTGGTCTAGTTAGGTCTAAAAAAGCTTTAAGAAGAATTTAACATTCTTAATTATATTTTAAGCCATCCTAATAAAGAACTAAATTAATACTAAATAATTTTATATATTTCATTTATGCTTTTATCTTAACTTATAAAGCATATTATTTGTGTGTTGTTCAAAATTCAGGTCCATTATATCTGGTTCATTCTATGACGAAAATGTAAATAAATTATTCGGAAATTTTAGTCAAAATGTCAAAATTTTATAGCAATAATAAAAATAATAATTTATCAATGACATCTGGTTCAGTCCCCAATTCATAAAACGCCATCGGAAACAACCAAAAATAAAAAATTTTCACGAAACATAATATTTTTCGCTATCGAAAATTCTATAAAACCCATTTAAAATCATTTTATAACGAAGTTCAATGTTCTGTTCCATTATATATCTGATTCTTCCATGACTAATATGGAAATTATTCATGAATTATTTTTAATCAAAATCACTTAATCAACAGATCACTTCCAATTTTGTTAAATTCTATACTAATAAATGAGCATAAGATAGCATTATTGATCTATAGATTTCTATAAATATTCGCATCTAAAAGAATACAATTGATTCATTGATTACCTTATATCATATTTTAACAATATTTATTCCATTTAAAATGAATTGGCAATTTATATTTGCTTATGAATTTGATAATGAAAAAAAAAATTTGGTTACCATCTAATAAAAGATCACCCATAATAGAAACTTTCTTCCATTTTGTAAATTTCTCGGAGATGAATTTTTGGAAAAATTTTTTTTTGTATAATTAAGGATCGTTTATTAGCTTTCCCAATTGTGAAAATGAGCAGGCTGTTATTATTCTCCCAACAATTCTACATCTTGGCAATAATTGGTAAAAATAAATAAATTTTATTGTTGCTAATTTCATTCAAAAATAAATGATTTTTTAGTCTTGGCAATAAATGGAATGGCAATGGCAGTGCCAATTGACGCAGTTGGCGTGCTTGTGAATTGCCATCACCAATTTTTGCTCCGTGGAATACCAAAAATGGACGATGGTATTTATTCATCATCAATTTTTGAAAAAATTCGGATAAATTATTGGAATTTTGTAGGCGACAAGGACGGCTACTATCAAATGGAACCTCATTTCTACATTCAACATTCCATCAAAAAATGTGTTGGTCAGGCGGAACACAAGATTGGGGTACAATTTATAGAATTTGTAAAAATAATAGTATTCTTATAGTTTACATCTTCAATTTTTGAAATCCTTAGAAAATCAAAAATTCATATATTAATAATTCCACGTCTCATCCGTTAGTTTTCAAAGATGCTGAATCTATATCCTGACATCTGTTTTATCATATTATGAACTTAATTTATCAAATATTTGTTTTTTGCTTTATTAAAAGCTTGGATTTTACTTGATAATGTAAAAAATTCTCTGGAAATAAATTATCAGAATACCACACTAACAATATGAATTTTTATTATTTTTTTTAAATCATAAATCAATCTTCATAAATGAAATTAATTAAAATTTGATGTAACATTTTTTAATTATTTCTTTTTTTTAGAATTTTGATATGAATCAATTTCATTTGAAAATTTTTCACATTTCTGGCTTCGGTATTTGGTTCCGTGAAAATTTGAACAAATTGAAGTCCGAATTTGGTTTGTTGAGTAACCCATCGAATTTTTTCGGAAATGCGTGTGAATTGAAAAAGGCCAAATATGAATGGCGCAAAAGAGTGATCTCATTGGGTTTGGCACTGAAATGGGCCTATTATCATGTGGCAAGCACCTTATTGGCCAAGATTATGCCAGAAATTGTGGTATATTATATGTATTTTTCCATAAAATGATGACCTTTAATGGGACCTTTGACTTCCCCAAAAATGATTTTTCTACCAAAAAATATTTAAAGAAATTATTAATTCATAATTTTCAAAAAAAAATTTTTTAAACCCTTGTACCGTCGGCATAGGTATATTAAATTTCAAATTTCATTATCTATGATAAAATTTCGAATTTTTCAAGGATTTTTGATAAAAATCCATAACTTGTATACCGTATTCCGTTACCTAAAAAATCTCTCAATTTTCGTAATACCTAATCCCCAATCAGTCCAGCCATGGTCCCCACTGTTTCAGAAAGTAAAATCTCTGAATTCTGTCCGATACCAACATTTCTTGATCCATCTGGAAGACACTGTGGTGAACACGGACCGTATCCTGGAATACTGTGCGTCGCCTAAAGTGAACGCCTTCGATTACAGTACCTTCAAAGAAGTTACCCACTCTCTGCAAAACATATTATTGGAAACCAGAGTAGAAATAAAGCAAGAAGAATTGATGATGAATGTTGTGGGAAAACCCTTCTGGTGGGAATCCAATAAAGGTATACATATGCAAAAAAATTTCCCCAAAATGCGAAAAATTATACACAAAAATTGCCAAAATATTCACAAATTTGATGCTTTAAAAATGCAAATATTTTTTCTAAAAAACAACCAAAAATTATTTAATTATTTGCATATTAAAATTTATTAATTTTTCCAATTTTGATTATCGAATCATCGAAGCAAACTTTTCGCCATTTTAAGGGCTGTTTTTTCAAAATTGTCAAAAAATAAAATATGTTTAAAAATGTCATAAATCCTCAAAATATGCGGAATATGCCCGAAAATGCAAAATATGCAAAATATGCAGATATAAAACCATATTAGAAGGTTTAATTCGTGGTAAAATTTGTTTTGAAAAAAGATTTTCAGGTTGTTTGAGTCCGCAAAAATATGCATTGGCATTAGTGTTCGGCACGTAGCCGGGCCCGGTCGGGGTTTATCGGTACCCCGAAAACACCGACATCGGGGACTGGCCCCAATATCGATATCCGGCCAGAGGCCCCGATAAATTTGAGAGTTTGTAGAGATTATTCGGGGTCTCTGTTTTTCGGTGCCCGGATAACCGGGCTCGGCCCCGATCGTATTGCCTGCCGATCACTAATTTGCATATAAAGCATACAATATAAACTTCTCTCTACTAATATATATGATAGTTCGAAGGATTCTCAAGCAAAAAATATATATTCCGAATATTACAAAATATTATTATTAGAAGCATCAAAAGTGCGTCGAATCCTGTGGGTGGTGCGGCATGCCGAGCGTTTGGACAAGGTTGATGACAGCTACGGGAAGAAGCACAATCCAGACGGGAAAGCTGTGGCCACCGATTCGGAGCACAACAAGAAAAAGTTGTACAACCCGAGACGAAAACTGCAATGGGACAACAGCCCACTGTCGCCCCATGGAAAGTTGGGCCAAGCAGACAAACTGGGCCAAGTGTAAGTCAAATTTGGTACTTGCGCGTTTCAAAGGTAGCAAATAGACAAGTTCTAAATATATCAGACTAAAAAAGCAAAAATCCGGTCAAATAACACTTAGGTGTCATTTTGGTCTCCAATGATTAAAAAATTGTTATAAGGTGTAAAAAACCGCCAAAGGGACCCAGTTTACTGGTCCCATGGGGCCAAAACTGCAGAATACTAAAATCGGCGCAAAAATTCCATAGAATTTGAAATTTTTTTGGCTCTAGGATTTTATGAAGAGGAAGTTTTCCTTTATGAACTTTCTCTCTGTACCTTTTCTCTGGTACTCTTTTGCTGTTAAATTTCTCTGTCACTTCAGTAAAAAATTAGCTTCGAAAGATCGAGGGTTCAAAGCAATTCAATCGGCGACCAATTTTCATTTTATATGTAGATTTTTTAATTTTTGGCCTTTTTGAAATTTTTGTAAATTTATTAACTATTTTTGTCAACCGGCAAGCAGTTGGCCCCATCCACGCGGTCTGATGAATATTCTAAAATAATTCCTCATTGGAGGCCAGATGAGACCTAAAAAATTTTACTTATCCTAGCAAAAAATCTCACTTTTTTCCTACATAGCAGCATTTTTGTAAGAATTCTGTTTTTTACAGCTTGTCTTAGTTTTTTAAATTTTCTCTAGTTTCTCCAACATTCCAATTTCGCACATTTTCGCCTCTCCTATGGAACGCACCGTGGACACTGCAAGTCGTTTGCTGGGCGAACATGGCCATCCGGGCCTATCCATTAAACTGGAACCTGGAATTATGGAGGTATGTTTTATGTGGGGTTGCGAATTTATATGCATATTTTTTTGGCTCTGAATTCGGGAAAAACTTGATATCAACAAAAAATTGGATAGTGAAGTAAAATCCGGAAAATTCGACACCGAAAAACTGGACACCAGACGGAAAATTCAAACTAATGAAAATTCTAAACAAATATTAAAAAATACCCTTCTAAAAATCTAAGGAAATTCTAAGCAAAAAAAAAATAGGAAAAATGATTAATCTTAAAAGGGATTATGGAGCCGATAACTGATGATTTTTAGGTAATTCATACGGCTCTCTATTCTAGAGTTTGACAATTTCGAGTGAATTTCGACATACCGTATTCTCTCTAATTTAAGAGGGGTGTCTTATATTAGAGAGAATACGGTATTCTTCCTACACTTACTTACAAGGGAACATTTTCTACTGTAAAAGGAATTCGTGTAGATCATGGTCGATAATAATAAGGAAGTGACATTCTTTTTGCCACAAACCCCTGGTTAAATTTTTAGTGAATTTTTAAAATGTTTTTTCCACGTGCTTTAAGCACGGGTCGTCGGTGAAGCACGGGTCAGAAACTAACCATTTGGTAAACGAAAATTTAAAAGGTTTTCTAGACCAAAACAATAAAGGCAATTATGTATAAAAAATTATCCGATTTTTTAGCTTTTTAATTTTTTGAATTTCTTTAAAAGTTTAGGAATTTTTCTAACAAACATAATTTTTAAAAAAATTTTTTTAAATTTTCAAAGGAAATTTAAAAAAACTAAAAAGGTTAATAAATTGGAATTACTTTTCTGCATTTTTTCCTTTATTTAGTTTTAACTTATCGAGCTTTGTTGATCAAAAGTTTAGCACCGATGACCCGTGCTTCAGTGTCAAGTTTCCAATTTCTTGGTGTCCAATTTTCCATCCACCCCTATTTTGCAGCGCTTGGGCAACTGTCAGAATCCGCCATCCTATCAAACTTGTGAAGAATTGGTGGCAGCCGGCTATCACCGATTGGACTGTTCCTATCGGTCTCTGTACCAAAAACCTGGCATTGGCGGTGGTGCAAACGTGTTGCAATGTGGCAAAGAAGTAAAAATATCAAATTTCAACGGGTTATAGGTTGAATGTAAAAGTAACATGCTTCCTGTTTTCAAAAAATTACCCCTTTAAAAAATCTTCTATAATAAAATTCCCCTGTGGTAAGACAAAATTCCCCTATGGTAAGACCCCTGTAAAATAGGATCCCTTCTAATAACATCTCCTCTAAAATAAGATCCCCTCTGACAATTAAGATAAGACTCCTCTTTGACCGGGTTTATAAAAACGGACCACCCCTCTTAAAATAAGACCCACTATAAAATAAGACACCCTCTAAGATAAGACCCCCTCTAAAATATGATTCCCTCTAAAATAAGTCTCAGATGGTTTGAAAAAGATAAGACCCCTGTCTTATTCTAGCTAGATACGGTATTTTTAAAATCTCAGTATTTTGTAAGATGTTTTATGTACATTTGAAACAATATTTTTCATTTACTTTTACTATGCGCGTATTCTCTTCACGTCTGAGGTTGAAAAATAAATCCTCCCCTGCAATCAGTCCCCTCCCTGTAATAGACCACCTGAACCGGAGTTGAAAAAAAGACCCCTGGGGTCCTATTACAGGAAATAGGTACGGTAATTGTTTACAATATTTCTCATAGGAGTGCGAATTGCACGACGAGGATGAGGCTGTGCCCAGAGTCCGGAAGACGCTGGAACACATTTTGACGCACTACAACAAAGAGAATGGTGCCGAAATTGACGGCACAAAATTTAGGCCCTCCGATTGGTTGGCACCCGGGGAAGAAGACGCAGGTAGAAAATAGAATATATTCCTCATAAGTATAAAGTAGGGTAGAGCGGGATGGCGATCCCGGCCAGGTTCCTAGTATATAGGGATCGGGATTCAGGATGAAAATCCCGAAATTGCCAATCCCGATCCCGAAGTCAGGATTCCAAATCCCGAATTTCAGAAGTTCAATTTTGGCCGGGATCCTGTAAATTTTGTAAAAAAGCGATGTTTTCTTATGAAATCAAAATTCTTACGAAATTTTAAGGTTTTAGGATTTTGGGGGTATTCCTGTTTTTCTTATATTTTTACTGCATATAATAGTATTTTGAAAAAAATTAATTTAAAAAATATATTTTTTACAATTCTTAAAAATCAGCTTATTTTTGTCCCTTTTAGAGCACATTGTGCTTGTATCGCATGGGACACCGTGCCAAGCCTTGCATCAGATAATCGCTGGACAATGGTCCTTCATAGTTCTAGTGAGTTGGCAGGAATTGAACAATTATTTTTTAATTAAAAAATAAATAAATCAAAAAATAAATTCTAAAATCCTTTAAAAACACATAGAATTTAGAAAAGTTTTTTAAGCAAACCATAGGTAAATGCAAAAAATTATGTATAAAATTTTTTAGAGTTTCTATAAAAAATGTTGAAAAAAAAACAAAAAATTATTTAATTTTCTGCAATTTTCAGAGACCGAATTTTTTTATATAAACTTTTCATTTAGTAAAATTTGCCCAAAAACATGTTTTTTGATTTTGAGGTATTTTAAATATAGCTAAAATAAAACAAAATAAAAACTATTTTTGACTTTTTTGGACCAAAATTTCCATTCAAAATTGGAATAAAAATGGTTTAAAGAGTATTTTGGCCTTTTTAGCACTAAGTAAAAATTGGGGTAAAAAAACTAAAAATTAGCTACTATCCCGGTTGGTTTTTCTGCCAACAAAAATCCGATTTTTATTCCTCAGGCATCGATCAGCAAATTTGTCGAGTTTGAACACCCGTTGGAGCCTTACCAAGATGAGGAATTCATGGCCAATGCCCAACAACAACCATCTATGCTGGACAAATTCCGGCTGATCTACACAGCCGAGACGAAGCATTTGGACGGGGACAAGCATTTGTCCGCCACAAATGCCCTCTGAAACTATGGATTTGGGGGCCTATCAAAGGAAGAACAGACTTTAGAATTTTCAGAAATTTTTTTTGCTATATATTTTTCGGACATTTTTTCATATCTTTTTGCTGAATTTTTTCTCATAAATTGTTGTGTTTTTATGTGTTACGACATTTGTGGTTCTGGTGAAAATCCGTCATTTGCGGCCCGGATAAGAACATTTTTTATTTTCCTAATATTCTTGGTGTAAATTTTTCTGCATTCCCGTGATAAAAAATAAAAAAGTATAAGCTATAGATAACATTAAAAAGGCAAAATAAAAATATTGACTTTAAAAAAAATCCCAAATGTAAAATCCACTAAATAGCCATTTCCAAACTGTTGTGGAAATGTGAAAATAATAAAAAATTGCTATTCTACGAGAGATCAATTTATTTATAATTAACGCCTAGCTTGCTTGCGCGTTAGTCCAAAAATCCCAAATGCACCGTTGCTAGAAAAAGTCAATGAACTATTACTGTAGACTATAAAAATATGTGATAAATCAAAATAGATAAATAAATATAAAAAAAATACAAGTAATAATTTAATAAATAAATTTAATCAAAAATTTTTTCATGACCAGGGCTGTAATTCTACAATTTTACAAAATCGGTAGATCGGCTTCAAGAAGGAAAAATAAATTGGTTTGACTCAGGGCTGCCATATTGGCTTATTTGTAAGAAAAGTGGGTACCTATTTTGAGGGGTACCCTGTTTACAAAAATAAAAAGCACTTATTTGTAAACAAATGCTTATTTTTGGCTCAATGATCAATTTTTCATAAAATGCCCCTATAATTCCATAAAAATGATCAAATTTCTTAAGAAAATAAGCATCAATTTTATAAATTTTTCTCCGACGGCCCCTATCGGGGCCGCCGGCACCCCCTCAGCCCTCAATAGTCAATACAGAGTTGACCAATTTTTCAGAAAAAAAGTAGACATTAAAAATTTCTCCGGCGCAGAAACCAAAAATGATCAATTTTTTCAAGAAAATGGCCGAAAATTCTCAAATTTTTCTTCGGTGCCGAAACGAAAAAATGATCAGTTTTCTAAAGGAAAAGCATTAATTTTTCGAAATTTTTCTCCGGAGGCCCCTATCGGATCCGCCGCCCTCCCCCGTAAAAAAAATAATAAAAAAAGCGGAAAATAAGGTTCGCGAATAGACATCTTTATTTTTTGCAACAAGAATTCATTCATACGTATTTGCATAATTTTTACCTTAAAATTTCATTTTTATTATCCAAAAAGATATTTTTAGTGAATTTTGTGATTATGCTTATTTTCTTGCAATCGCCCCAGCGAATTGTTTATTTTTAAGGTCATGACTGCTTATTTTCAGAAAAAAAATATGGCAGCCCTGGTTTGACTCCGATAATCCCGACATTTTTTCGTTTTTGTAGAATTTGCAAAAAAAAATTCTTAGATTATTTTTATTTTCTTCTTATTTAATAATTATTTTATTTGTTTTTTTATATTTATTTTTATTTATCACATATTTTTAGTCGTTTTATCTCTTTAGTCATTTTATAATCTAAATACCGGTGCATTTGGGTTTTAGGACTAACGCGCAAGTTCCACGCCTAGCACCCTTTTTATATTGATTTTTTAAA
>LDKF01000751.1:1749-18807 GCA_001026735.1 Rotylenchulus reniformis | reverse complement strand
CTTGTTAATGTATAACCATTCAGACAAGGCCCATCCTGTCCGTTGCCCGCGCATCGCTTTCAATCCAGTTCGGAAACTGGATTCTGTCGTCGGTGGACACTGATGCGCTGATGGTGACCAATCGGAAAAACCCTGAGCAAAAGTTGACCATCAAGGAGGGCTTTGTTCGTGCGGGTAATCGTCACCTTGGTTGATATTGATGATGACTTCTTCACTTTACATTCTCCGTTTTCTTCCAAGTTTTTTGGGAAATAAAGAATTAAAATTTTTAACAGATTCGATCACGAACTCGGAAAAGCTTCAGACACTTCTCTTTATAATTATTCTAAAAATTTTCTATTAAGCTTTTTCCGTGAAAAACTTTTTTCGAATTTCAAAAAATTAGCTTTTAGTTTAGTTCAAAAAAGATTATCCATTATTAAAAATGTGAGCAAAATAAATCGATTTGCAAAATCACACCGATTTTGGATATAAACTTTTTTTCCGTGGTGGGTCGTTTCCTAAAAATCGGCAAAATTTTAATTTTTTATTATATGAATTTAAAAAAATAATAATGAATTAAAAATAGGAATATATACAAAAACATAAATGCTAGGTCTTAGCGAAAAAAAGTGCCGACTGTAAAATATGGCCAATAAAAGGCAAGATGTGTTGAATTTCATTCTAAATAATCTGTTCTTTTTAATTTTTAAAAAATTTCTTTGATCATTGAATTTTTCCTAAAATTTCGTTTTTCAAATTAATTTTGAAAATTTCAATACATCTTTGTTTACCGTTATGGCCTAGCAAATTCTAAAAAGTGTTGGGACAGATCTTATATTTGATACTTTTTTGGTACATATTTGTTTTGATTCATACCCCGGCAAGGGGGGGGGNGGGGGTGGAGAGGCGAGAAGGGGAAGAAAAATAACGAATTTTTTTCTCAAGAAAACGGGTCCAAATTCCAAAAATTTCTCCTGTGGCCCTTGTCAGGGCCGCCGGCGCCCTCAAAAACAACGAATTTCTAAAAAAATAATGCCAAAAAGTAATCAAATTTTTTTAAAAATCATGCTGATTTTTCAAAATTTTCTCCGGCGGCCCCTGTCGGTACCGCCGCCACACCACAATAAAATTATTCTTTAAAAATAAAAAATGATTAATTTTCTTAAGAGAAGAGCCTAAATTTTCAAAAAATTTTCCCCGGCGGCCCCTATCGGGGTCGCCGGCGTTCACCAAACTCTGAAAAATTTCATAGAATTTGCCTTAAAGTTGAAAATACTAGTTATTTTAAAAAGTCAAAATAGCAAGAAAATTTTCTCCACCAGCATGTTTTTAGAAAAATTTGTCACCTAGCTGAAAAATTCGGGTCTGACCCCACGCCGACCCCCCCCTCACCTATCACCTACCAGGTCCCCTGGTTGATCCCCCCTTGCCGAGGTATGTTTTGATTCCTCCTATTTTTTCATTGATTTTTATTGGAATTGTGTTATATTAAAGAATAAAAAATTTTAAGGAATTTCCTATACAATTCCTTTCAAAAATTTATTGCGGATCAGAATTTATTGTATCAACAACAATAATTCAGCATTATGCGTCTAATCATCATTTCCACAAAACATTTTTTAGAGTAGTTTTGTCTACTGGAACGTAGACGCGCACAAACCTTGAAATATTGGAGAAGATGGAAACCAATGACTGCTAAATTTTATCGCTATGGTGCTTTTGAGGGAGAGAAATGGGGAGGAATTCAAGTGCTATTTCGCATTACGCTAACCTCTTTCACCTTCTCAACAAACCCACACTGTCTCGTCATTAATCAGTGTGTTGAATTTTAGAAGCTATCCCAGATAAAAAATTGAATAAAAATCATTAAAAAAAATTTATTGCATCATTTTTAAATTTTGATACTGAAAACTGAATAGGTAACTTAATTTTTCCAAGGATGAGTCTTCTAGAAAATTCAAGAAAAAATTCTTTCTGAATTTTTTTTTAAAAGGAAAATGGAAAAGGAAACGGAAAAAGGAACGATTTTAAAAGGAAACGAAGGAAAATGGAGCTCAAGGGTCCGAAAGCATTATATTTCTTTTATTATTTTGTTTTATTATTACAGTATATTGCCTAATCAGTTTTATCTAAAATAATTTTACAATATCTGATTTTTTGGATAAAGTTTTCTCTTTCAAAAATTTTTAAAAATAGAAGAGATTTGGAATAGATTTTAATTAGTTGATGAATGATTTTGATTTGATTAATTTTGAGTTGATTGATTGAGTTGGATTTTCTAAAATTTATTTTTGTTTTTTTATGCGTGACATTCAATTGATAATCCAAAAAATATGTAATATGATAATGGAGTATGGAACCATAACTTTGAAGCCCGAGCGGTCCGAAAATTTCATTTTCCAATCTATTTTTAATTATCTCTTTTTTATTAATCCATTTATTTTACTTTTTTTCACTTATCGAGAAAGTTCAACCACAATTAACCACGTGTCGTCTATTTTGTTTATAATATGAATAAATTTGGCTTCCTTTGGTCCTACATGGTCTCAGTATTGAAATCTTTGGATTTTTTGGAATTTTTAATTTTACTGGATTTTTCAGATGTTTTATGGGTTGATTCGAGCTTTTTTTGTCAATGTTTGCATTTTGTGTTTTAGTTTTGATCTATGACTCACCCGTGGTACGACTTTTGCAGACCCGACATTTGCAGATCATATTATAACTCGGTCTAAACGAAACATAGAAAAAGTTAAGGGATTAGTTATCAAAAAAAGAGCAAAATATTAGCTAAAAGATGAGCCTAAGCACATTCAAATTCTTCCTTAGTAAAAAAAGTTATGGCCAAAATAATATTTTTGGCCAAATTCACAGTATTTAGGCCATAACTTTTTTTACAAAGAATCAACCAATCAATCAATCATTTATTCATATAAAATAATCAACGAAGGGGTGACCACTTACACGTTGATTTTTGATAGAATTTTGTAAGGCGACAGTAGCAGGCTCTTTTTTGTTCTATTTTTGGTTTTTATTAGATTTTTAATCTTTTCTTTGAAACTGTATGGTGATGTAGATTCAACTATGTCATTATTTATTTTTGAGAGAAATGCTGATGTTCTGTTAACAAATGAATGGTAGAATTTTGGGGCTTTATTAAAATTTTTCTACGTAAATTGTAACAAGGAAACGGATTGGATCTTATATCCAATCCTAAATTCAGTCATATAGGTAAATAATAAAACACCCGGTAATGTTCTAGTTTTTAGAAGGATGCAAGAAGATTACATCTATCGAGTTTTTACAGATCAGAAAAACTCATAGGGGCATAAGGTAGACGACATTTTGTAAATGCTATTTTTGTAAAGTATTTTTGGCATTTTTCTAATCTTTTAATATCTTTTTGGTATTTAGGATTCCAAATTTCAGGTGAATATTCAAGTAATGGGCGAACATATGTTACATATACTTTGCACCAAGTTTTTATGCTTCTAGTTTTGAGAATTTTGAATAAAGTCCGCATTCTAAGAAATGCTGACTTAGTAATTTTTGTATAATGTTCTGAAAAGGTTAATTTGTTATCAATTATTATTCCTAAATCTCTTATCGACTCAACTTCATTGATGGTTATATTATTTAATTTGTATTGCTCTTTGGGATTATTTTTTCCCAAAAACCTTGCAAAAGTTTTATGGGAATTTATGGGAATCCCCATGTTTTTGACCAATTTTCGATTTCGATTATTGCCCTATTTAATTTTTGGCGTTGGATTTTGTTTTTATATATGGTATAAGAATAGAATGAATCTGAATTGGATTAGGTTCATTTTTTAGCTAATTTTTTGCTTTATTCTTTGACACCAAATCATTTGAACAGAGTTATGAACCGGAAACGACGAATTATCTGCAAATGTCGGGTCTGCAAAAGTCGGCACGCCGACTCATCAGTACACAACTTTGTTTTCGAGAATTTAATAAAAAAAATTTATCAATCGACTGAAAAATGATGCTTTATGGGTCTCTGAAAAATTCAACACAATTTGGACTGCTCATCATAAGCTAAACGATTTTTTCCGGCTTCCAGGGTTCTCTTTTTTCTCTCAATTCCCAAAATTGATCATCTCTATTAGTGCGATTCATATCTGAGTTCGTAATCATGACAATCCAGTTCTTCGGCATGTTCAGCGGGTTCGGCATCATTGGGACCCGGCCCAGCTCCATCTGACAGAAGAGGGCGGTTAGCGGCTGGCCAGTTATGTAATGGCGGCCTTTTAGTGGCGAGCCGTTTAATAGCGGCCGGCTGTTTAGTGGCGAAGGGCAAGTAGGAATTTTGGCAATTTTCTTGTTTATTTTTGTTCTATGTACGCAAGAATTCTGCGTAGATCTTTAATTGAGTGGATTTTGACTAGATATACCTATCCGTAGCGCGACTTTGCGGACCGGACTTTTAGAACCCGACATTATTCGACTTTGTGAACTAATAACGACTAAAAAATTACAAAGTGAAAAAAAATTATATGCATTACGCGAGGGCCAACAGGCATTATGAAGCACAATCACTAATCATGGACAAACAAAAATATCCATTTTCCATTCAGGACAGTGTATAAAAGGAGTAGGCCAAGATCCACCCGCCTTTGTTTTGCGGATTTTTCGCATTTTTAAAATTTTTATTAATTGCAATTGGGTTCGCAAAAGTAACGGTCCGCAAATGTCGGGTCCGCATAAGTCGGAGAGCATACCTATCTTCCTACAGCCTTCCGCCACTAGCGAAACAACGGTTTTCACCCTCGCGCTAGAAAAATGATTCTAACTTTTTTCAGGCAGAACCTAGAAAAGTGATTTGGTGTCAAATGATAGCCCTAAATGTATGCTATAGACTTGCAATAACAACTAACCGATTTGGCTAAGTAGAAAAAAAGTTGTGGCCAAGTTAAGTCATAAAATCGTGGTTTTGGCCAATGGTCTGGCCATAACTTTTTTTCTGCTTGCAAATTTATAGCAGACATTTAGGGCTATCTTTTGACACCAAATTCATTTGTCTATAGTTTTCCTGAAAAAAGTTATGATCATTTTTCTAGCGCGGCGGTGAAAACCGGTGCACTGCATTTAAAAGGGTATACCGTCATCCGATGAATCTCTTGACGATTCGGATGCCCAGCGCACATGGTTCCCATTCCCAACTTCCCCTGCTGACTCTGTTGACGATTCGTCGGATGTCCAGTGCACATGGTGGTTCCCACCTTCCCCTCCCCCTCCTCTTCCATTCTCCCATTTTCCCAATGTCAACGTATGCCGGGCCAACTTTTTCATCGTCGGCAGCGCCACATTGTTGTAGAATGGCCTCAGCAGATGTTCCTTGCTGGCCTCCCAAGTGGGCTTTACACCCCACTCCTCGTAAAATGTCTTCGCTCTGGGCTCAATGTGCGGCTTCACCTTGGTATACGCCGCCTTGCTAAGGGTCAACGCTCGTCGCTCCATGATGCTAGGAGGAAAAAGTAGCAATCTTAGAATTTAAATGGATGCTAGAACTTTAAAAAACGTCAAATTTGCCAAAACAAGCTTACAAGATTACATTTTTAAGACTTACCAGGCTCATAATTCTAAAAAAAATTTTAATTTTAATTTTTTTGAAAGGTTTTTTTCGAATCTGGAAATCTGATAGCGCACAATACGATATTTAATTTTATTTTTTGTTAATTTTATATATTAATGTTAGTAAGGTATTTTGGTAGGGACAAATGAAGTAGTTTTGGTGAAGGTTTTTTAAATTTTTATTTTTGATTATGGCTAATCAAAAAGATATACATAATATTAAAATTATAAATTGTGAAAAGATTGTTGGAATTTTCACTGTTGGTTTGTTCTAGCGCCTCTTTTGGTCTTTTTATATTTATTTTTTCGAATTTCTTTAAAAATTATGAAATTTTATTATAATGATTTTAACCACCTTGCACCATGCGCGGCGGGAATGAGGACATTATTGTAGAGTTGCGGCAGAACATACGCGGTCCGTTGGATCACTTTGGGCAGAATTTCTCCACTAAACAAAAAAATGTAATTAATTTTTCCGGATTCCTATACGATTTCTAATGAACAAAGCATCACGAGTCTAGGACAATTAGGAACGATGAAAAATGGAGCCAGGAAAAATGATCAATTTGGCGCATCAAATTTCGGACAATTGGGCAAAATAATATTTGAAAAATTTGGGCAACAATTTTTCATGCGCTGGAGGTCTTTATGCCCATCGCTTTTAATAATTTTAGTTCAAATTGTCCATTTTGTCTCAATAGGAGTTTTTGTGCCAACTTTTTTTGTGCCAACGTCAAAAAGTGACGTCAGACAACGCATTGCGTCAAAATGGACGTCAGATTCGGATTCAGCGTCAAAAGTTACCCTAGGGAAGTCATTTTTAGATGATTTAAAATCAATTTCTAAAAATTTTGATGTGGGGGGGGGGGTAAAAAGCGTACCTAAACTACATACATAAGTACCCTTATACGAACCCCTCCCCCCTAAATATCTTTAATTTTCAAAGATTTTGATTTTTTAGGAAAATTCGAAAACCCCAAAAACCAAAATTAGAGCAAATACTCATTTATACTTCTAGTTTAACAAGGTCTAAAAAAGTTTCTAAAGGTATTGACTAAGGTAATGGGCCCTTTTAACGCCATTAATGGACTTTTTTAAACGTCCTAGAACTTTTTTTCCGGTACTTGTGTAGTTTGGGTACCATTTTTTGGTCAAATTTTCCAAAAAAATATTTTTTTGTCCCAAATGCCTCAAAATGACATCCTAGGGCCAGTTTTTGACGCTGAATCCGAATTTGACGTCCGTTTTGACGTCCGACGTCATCTGACGCAACTTTTCTGACGTCGGAAATTTTTGACGTCAAAAATTTTTTTCCAAAATTTCTGGTGGGCGCGGGAATACGGCACATACGAAGACATGTGAACATTTATTTTATTGTATTTCACTGATTTCAATGTATAAAAGTTCAATTTTGAAAAAAAATTTGACGTCAAAAATTTCAGACGTCAAAAAATTGCGTCAGATGACGTCGGACGTCAAATTCGGATTCAGCATCAAAAACTGCCCCTAGGAAATTAGTTTTACAGTGTTTTCAACAAAAAATTTATTTTTTGGAAAATTTGACCAAAGATGGTACCCAAACTACACAAGTACCCTTTTTCCATGGAAAAAAGTCTCGAAGAGCGAAACGAAGGATCTCTCGTAGAGAAACACCATATATTTATTTATTTATTTTTTTGTCATTTATGGATCTTGAACTTACCCAATCTTGGCAAAGGCCGGTTTCACAACTTTTTCTGCTTTGTCCGCAACTTCCATGGCACTGGTTTTGGCCAGGGTGACCATACTGTTGCTTACTTTCCTGCTGGCATTCCTGTGGAAGTTTTGGATTTTAGCAAAAAATTATCCAATTTATACGAATCCATAAGTTAATCTTTAAGAAATTAAAAATGCTAGGAAAAACAACAGCTTTCTTCACTTTAACGGTTAAAGTATGGACAATTTTGAGAACAATTTTGAAGGCTAATAATGAATTATTTGGCTGTCATATAGCACAGGACCCATAAAACAAGGTCTAAATTACTTTTTTACCAGGACTACTTTTTGGTGTCTGGTTGCTCGGCAACTTTTTTTAAAAATAAGCAGATTCCGCAACTTTGCACCCTATGCGATAGCCTTATTGGCAATTTTCAACTTGATTCGGGTGGGGAAATTGGGAATTTTTTGCGGACCTATGCTATACTACCTATAGCATAAAATTATTTTTCAACGTATTTCCACTACGGTGCATACCGTAAAATTCCCATTCCCGTCATCAAGGTTGACCCTCCATTATGTGGTTCTGCTTCCAATTCAGAGTCGGAATTGCTCTCCGGACTTGATGATCCACCATTTTCATTTCGCGTCGAAAGGACAGTTGGAACCAGAAGAAGCAAACAGAGCTGGGCTAATAAGGAGGAGAGGCGCATGGTGGCCAAGTGAATTCAGGGATAATTCTGGTCTGGAAATCGGAAAAGAACGGGACATATTCTAGCATTTAGCATAGTGTTATTAAAAAAATTCAAAATGTTTCGGTTGTACAAATAATTCCAAGGGAAATTTCGGCGCCAACAAATTTCGTCTAAACCAAATTTCGACTGGTCAGCCAAAAAGCCAAACTTCTTCTAGAAATTCGAAAAATATATTTCATGTCGAACCCGCAAAGAGAATTTGGGGTTTTTGGCCGACTAGATGAAATTTGGGGCAGCGGAAATTTCGATTTCATCGAATTTTCATTCGATCTTTAAAAGGCGGTAGATATCTATTCTGCATTTCGTATAATTAATTGGAAAATGAAAATCTTTTGGTTGAACTAATAAAAAAAACTTCTTTTCTTGAAAAGTTAGATTTTTTCAGCAAAAATATGAAAAATTGAATTGGAAAATTCAATAATTTCTTATCGAATAACGGGAAAATTATATTTTTCCATGGGCTATATTTAAAAATATAAAAAGAAATTAACACTTATTATTTTATGGCACCTATATAAAATTGAATTATTCTTTACATATTCAGTATAAAAATTTGCATGAAATTCTGAATTTAGTTCATATATGCGTTTTATACAGCTATTAAAAATATTTATAAATTTATGTATTATATTTTCTTTTTTACATTGGCCAAGTAATCCTAAATTTTTGGCTTAATGCAAAAATATTGATGTCATCCAGGGGATAGGCCAAATTATTGAAAATATGGCTATAAATACGCATATTGAATATAAAAATCAATAAGTGAATTGAAGTTAAACATGGATGTTAATATTCCTAAGAATAAAATTGAAGTTTTAAGATCGTAAAATTTTTTAAAAAAAATTTCAATTTTTTGAGGAAAAAGAAGATTATCAATTTTTTCTAAAAATTTCAATGTTTTTTAACGACGATCTGTAAATTGTTTAACCAAAAAAGGACAACGGAATTCAATTTTCCTTTTTAAAACTGATTAGGTTCCCAATTTATGACCCATTCTAAACTCTTTATTTTTTAGATGTGTAGATATGTTTTAGATGGCATTAGCATATTTTAAAAAATTGTTTATAACCCAAAAAAAATTATTTTGGCTTTTTTGGGGGTCAAAATTTCTTCACAAAAGCGCAATAAAATAAGAAAATTTTTGCATAAAATACATTCATGTAAAAACATATTTTTCATATGTTAAACTTAATTTAGGAAATGGCTTATGCGGTATCGCCATTTTGGGCAAGTACTTCCGCGATTCTTCCCTACATCACATAATATCAGAGCACCAATTCGTGAAAGGGTGATCAGTATGTCATTCCGCAAAAAGTATCAAAAATGGATTTTTAGCGCAAATTATAGTGAAAAAATACCTTTGCAAAATACATACATTGAAGAAATATATTCTTATTAGATAAAAAACAAAATTAAAATTTCTTGATGGAAAAGAACAAAAAAAATCGATTGGTTGTAAGGAATGAACTTTGTTCTCTTAAAAGTTAAATTAATTTAGATCATAAGATGTAAAACACGCCAAAAAATTTTGGATGAGGAAAAAATACAACCAGGCAAATAAAAAAATGGGTTTTAATTAGATAAGAATCAAAAAATATAAATTTGCAAAAAAAAATTTGTTTATTTTTTTGCATAAAGTATTTTAACACTATTTTTCACTCAACTCAACACCCATTTTGACTTTTTGCGGAGTGACTCAGCATCGATCAGAATTAGAGATCGGACTGGTCGGTTAACCGATCGGTTTTTTTCGGTTTTTTCGGTTATCGGTTTCGGTTTTGTGACCGAAAATAACCGACCGAAGAATTTTGGATTTTTTCGGTTTTTTTCGGTTTCGGTTTTTTTCGGTTATTTAACCGAAAATAACCGACCGAATATTTCTCAAAACCGAGAAAACCGACCGAACTTTTTCATCAAAAACCGATGAAACCGACCGAAATTTTCTTCGGTTTTTTTTTCTAAAAATACCAATTTTTGGCCAAATATGGCGGNAATTTTTTTTTTTGGGGGGGGGGGGGTAAAATCGGAGATACAAACTCTGCAAAGGTGCCAAATATTGATTGTTAATTTATAATTTATATCAAATTTTTTATAAATTATAAATACTTTGCTGAACCATTTTATCATATTTTCATTTATCAAATACTGGAATTTTAATTTTTATTAAAATATTGATTTTTGATTTGATTTTTAAACATCTCGAAAAAATAACCGAAACCGAAAAAATAACCGAAAATTTTTTTCGGTTTTTTTCGGTTTCGGTTTTTTTCGGTTATTTAACCGAAAATAACCGA
Source organism: Rotylenchulus reniformis (assembly GCA_001026735.1). NCBI lineage: Eukaryota > Metazoa > Nematoda > Chromadorea > Rhabditida > Hoplolaimidae > Rotylenchulus > Rotylenchulus reniformis. The sequence continues at coordinate 8,490 of LDKF01000751.1, read as the reverse complement.
CCGAAGAATTTTTGATTTTTTCGGTTTTTTTCGGTTTCGGTTTTTTTCGGTTATTTAACCGAAAATAACCGACCGATGCCTTTGTCCGATCTCTAATCAGAATCAGAATGAACTATAACCAGATAAAAATCTTTATATGTTTGATTTTAAAGAATAAATAAATTAGCGATCAGATCAAAGATGATGATAATTTAAAGGCATAAAAATAAAGAATAATGGATAGAAACAATATTTATACTCTAAAGAGCAATGGCCAAATTTTTCTGCCCAAGGAGACAAGCAGCACTTGTTTTATCTGTCATTTAGAAAGCCCGGGATTTGCAGGAGAAGTGGAGAGGATGTTCACTCGAGGCACCATTGTTCGGATTTGCATGGTACAACAACACGCCGAACATCTCTTCATTGGTCAACACTTTGGTCGGAACTGCAAAAAAAATTTCGATGGAAATTTCAAAAAATTAAAAATAAGAAATTGTGGAGATTGGTTGAACGTAATGATGGGGGCATAACGAGGCGAACATTTCAGGAGGGCTACCATGTATAACTTTTCTTATTAGGAGTGCATTTTTGGAATCATACAATTGTTTAGGGAGGATGTATTTTTCAAATTTTCAATTTTGCGCTAGAAAACTTCATTTTGAGGGGTGCTGACAGACGCGGTGCGACATTTGCGGACCGAAAAAAAATAAAAAATCATAAAAAATTCAAAAATTCAAATTTTTAAAAAAATCATAAAAATTCAAAGTCTTTAAAATGGTGAAAAACATAAGACGGACCCCAGAAAATTATTTTTATATCTTTAAAAATTTTATTTTTTGCAAATGGGAGGGCCTCATCAGAGAACCTATTTGCATAAAAAACAAAAAAAAACTCGAAAATTCGCGAAACACGAAATTTTGCCCAACCTTGATCAGGATGGGTCCATAAAAAATTACGAAAGAGTAAAGACACGATGGGTGTCATTTTGCCCTTCTCCACACTCCATGAGAAGAAGATTACACTTTTCGTTTGTGTTTGATTCGACAACTAATGGCGATAAGTGATAAGTTTGATGCGATTATTTTGTTCGCGCCGGTTGGGCATTTAGCAAGCCAATAATTTTGATTTTGGTCATTTGTGTATTGTATTATTGCGTTTTTCATCATTTTTAAGGTTTTTTGAATTTTATGATTTTTTAAAAATTTGAATTTTTATAATTTTATATAAATTTTATGAAATTTTATGCACTTTTATGATTTTTTTTTAATTTTTCCGTCGGTGTCGGTCCGCACTGACAGCCTTCCTTCCGCTGTAGATTGTCAAAGAAAATATTGAAAAATATACAAAATTAACAGGGGGGATCTTTAGGAAAATTTTTTGACTTTGCATTTCGGGAGGGCGCTTCGGCCTTGATAGCCCCGCTCCCGTAAAAAAATCAAAAAAAAAAAAAATCTTACCAATAGTTTCGGCAAACAGTTCCTTTGAGATCAGCGGAAAACGGATGTTGAACAATGCTGGTCCAAGAATGTTGCGGCGATTGTCCCCAGTGACTTCTATACCGTGTTTGAGGCATTGTGCATCCGCCCAACGGAGGGCCTGTGAATTGAAAAAAATAATTAATTAATGATATAATAGGATAAAAAGGGCAAAAAATAACAAGGATATGGAATTATTTAGTTTTTGTAGAATTTACATTTTATATAGCTCCAACTTCTTCGCCAAATATTTAAATTTATTATTAGGTCGGCAAAAAAAAAGATACGAAAAATTGCCAAATGGGCGTCTAAAAGGCAACAAAATATGCAAAAAGGGTCATTTAAAAGGTATTAAAAACAAAGAACACTACATATAAAGATATAAAATCAAAAATAAATAATTCCTAAAAAAAACTCAAATTTAAGATTTTATAAATAAAAATTTTTAAATTTAGGTTGCAAAACAAAAGAATGAAATGCATTCTTGAAGATTTTAAAAAAAGTTTTGCATCATTTTAGCCCATGTTGGATTGGCGAAAAGGGCATTTGCTTAGAATTATCCTGGCGCCTTATTAGTTATTAAGTTTTAATTTTTCCCTGGAAATGTAAACTTCGAAAAACAAATAATAGAAAAAATATACTAACATTATCTCAAAATGATAATAAATTTTTTTAGGCATTAAAGTATACTTTTAGCGGTGTTAGAACGTTATGCCAAATTCTATAGTCCAAACAAAAACTTTTTAAGGAACTTATTTGACCAAAAATATAAAAGGTAAAGTTGTACAAATTTTACTCCATTTTTGGTCTATTTTTATTTTTTTTTCGGAATTCCAACAAGAAGTTTGTTTTTTTCAAAATATCGAATAGCAGAGTAAGTCACGAAAACTATAAATTTGTTGGTCGAATTTTGAGAAACTAAAAGTCAAAATCGTGAGAATAAAATTTTGCAAAAATCTTGTCTTTTATATTTTTGGTCTAATAATTTGTAAAAATTTTTTTTCTTAAGTCTTGGTACCAATACTTACAGCATTCCAAATTGCGATTTCATATGAGGTGAGCTTGAGTTGGTCGCGACTGAACAGCTCGACAAGGAATTCCTGATCAATTTGCAGGAAATCTGTAGTCGCAAGGACGGCAGATGCATTTTTGTCAATCAGGGTCCAGCAGCTATTGATCAAATCCTAGTGAAAAAATGGCTTTTTTTTTAAAAAATATCGAATTTGATCTGTAATCAATTTTTTATAAAATTATAAATAAGGGGCAGGGGGTCAAAATGTCCCATGGACAAAATGTCCCTTCAGCAAAACCGGACAAAATGTCCCCCCAGCAAAACCGGTCAAAATGTCCCCCCAACTGAAAACGGTCAAAATGTCCCCGGTCAAAATGTCCAGCAAATAGAAACAGATGAAACCTTTTGGACTCTCATTTAATGGCAAAAAAAGATAATTGAAAATCAAATAATTCATTCGTTAATTTGGCTGTATTTTATGTTCAATCATCATTCATTTTCTTTTCCACGAATTTATTTCAGCAGGATTAATAACATAATTTGCAGCATTGTCAAGGGATTTGCTTCGTTTATTTTCAATTGAACTTGTTCGATAAAAAATGATAAAAATTTATTGCTATTCATTTCGAATTTGTTGTTTAACTAATCAAATATTTTTGAATTGATTTAAATTTATTTCAAATAATACTTGTTTTTAAAGGAACGAAAATGAATAGAGCCAGAGAAAAATTGCAGCGATTACAAGGGACAAGGAAACGCCATCGTCCATCGGAGGAAACCGATGATGGACGCCAAATTCCGAACGAAAATGAAGAGCCAGAGGGAGAAGATGTTGAACAACAAAATGAAAATGAAGAGCCAATGCAAACAGTTGAATTTTTAGAAGGCAAAACACAGCAAGGGGCACGTTGTCTTTGGCATCAGGGTGAATAGAATCGATAAATTTATGATTTATTCCTCAATTTTAAGGCTATTGCTACACCAAAAAAAGAGGGAATTTTTTCCGATGTCGCAATCGACAATGTCCGGCAGTCGCAAAATTGCAGGAAGAGAGGGATGATGGAACATTGATTGGCACATTCGGAAAAGAACACACTTGCATGGCAAACCCAGCGAAGAGAAAAGCGGAATCTGCACGACACAAATTGCGCCAAGTCATCACCAATGATCCACGAGCGAAGCCCAGTCAAGTCCTTGCAGAAGTCCGGTCAGAGCTGAACAACAATGCATTTGTGCAGCTTGGAACTGATGAAGCATATCAGCGGATGATGAGAAGGTAAAAATCCAAATTCAATAGTTTTTTTTAATTAGTGCCTATATCCAGAGAAAGAAACAAAAGGTACGGCAATGTTGATCGGCGCGACATGTTTCTTCGAATTCCGGACGAGTTACAACAGTACGAAAAGGACGGATCATCAGTTATTTTATACAGGGTGCGCCAAAAAAAATGCGCCGCAGTAAATTGTAAATAACTTTTTTATTAAATGAAAAAATTACAATCATAAATATGCAAAATATGCGCAACAAAATGGGGAAAAATTACAATTATTAAGATTCAAAATGTCCGCCCTTAGCCCGAATACAGAGACGAAGTCGTGAGGAAAAATTTTCGACGATGGCACGCAGCTCTTGGACCGTAATTTTGTCCCATTCTCTATGAAGGGCTTGCTTAAGCGACTCCAAATTTTTATGTGGAGTAGCACATGCCCTGGCCTCCAAAATAGCCCAGATGGAATAATCCATCGGGTTCAGATCGGGAGAATATGGGGGCCATTCTTGAGATGATATGAACCCGGGCAGATGGTCCCGGCACCAGGTCTGAACTTCGAGGTCCTTTTGAGTAGGGACAAAATGCAAATGAAAAATCCGCTCTTCGGCCCAAAAAGTAACCCATAGAACGAGGTTTCAGAATGCCACGGAGATTTTCCCCTATATGAGAAATTTTGTTGATTTGGACCCCTAGGCAGCCNACTGACTATACGATCAGAAAGAGCAGTTTTTTCTGCCTCTACTATGTCATTTTGATGATTATGGATAGGTTCGATTGTGAAAAAATTTCGTCCAGAAGAAGGATGGGGGGTACCTGCGTGCCGCTAGAGGCGCAATCGATATCTTTGGGCACAAATTTCTTCATTTGATTTGCAAGCTAAGCTGAATTTTTTATGGTTTGTAGGGCCTGAGATATAGTTCATTTTTGGCCATAAGTCAGACTGATTTCCTTTTCATCCCGGTCTAGTATCCGATTATTTTCTTGGAAATCCAGAGATTGTGATATACTGGCTTCTTGAGCCTCTGCTGAATCCATTGGGTATTGAGAGACCTAGATCTCTAGCTCTTTTTGAAAGTCACTAGTGTACCATTCAACTTATGCATAAAAATTTAATTTTTTCCTTTGAAAATATTTTACTGGAATTTTTTGATAGTTTGGTAAACAGTCATCCTAGAGAAGCCAAGTAGGGTTGATATTTTGGAGGCTCATTTTCCCTACTTGGATAATGTTATTTCCGAAATTCAAAGAATAGATTTTATAGAGAATTGAATGGGCTACAATTTAAAAAAAATTAGAAAAGAATTGCTCAGCAATGAAAAAACTAGAGAAAAAGAAATAGCGGCGCATTTTTTTTGGCGCACCCTGTATGATAGTAGGCAAAACAGGTGTGCAGGAAGTCCGAATTGGAGGGGTCAAAATGATGTAGTCTTCATTTTTTCCCATCCCGAGGTAAAAAACAACTTAATAAACGGCTACTACAATAAACAACGACATCATTTTTCATTTTTAAAACAACTAATTATGGTCGGCATAGAGTAGTAATAATTGGAAAATAATTTTTATTTTTTACAGCAGTTGGAAATACTGAAGAAAAGCAAAAGGTGGGCCATCGATTCGACATTCAGTGTGGCGCCTAACCCATGGACTCAATTATTTGTTGTTGGAGCATTTGTGAAGAAACGACTCATCGTTTGTGCCCAAGCCCTTTTACCATCAAAAGAATCCTTTTACTACAAAGAAGTTCTACAAGAAATTAAAAAATCCATCCAAAGTTCGCCACAGGAAGTGATATGCGATTTTGAAAGAGGAAAGATTAATTCGCTGGAGGATTGTTTTCCAAATGTTTCTTTGAGTGGCTGTTCTTTTCATTTTGCTCAGTCCCTCTGGAGAAGATGGCGCAAGTTCGGACTTGACAGGTTTTACGGAGATGATGAAGATCAGTTAGAGGCAGCCCAAACAACATTTTGGTCCGATTTTACATCCATTCTAATCCTTATATTTCTGTATGTTAAGGGAAGTGTTGTCGTTGGCACTTGTTCCGGAGAATACAGTGCGCCAAGCATTCGCAATAATAATTGAACGGGCACCCGATGGCACAGAAAATTGGCTACAATACGTCGCAAAAACTACATAGGGCTCACAGATTTTGAAGTGGAATTGGGAAGTGAAGCATTTAGGAGGGGCACTGAATTTTTTTTGCCCGCATTTTTTGATGAAAAATGATTAGCAAAACAAAGAAAATGCATAAATACATAGAAAAAGAATTTTTTGGTCACTTTTTGGCGAAAATTTCGCATTTCTATCAGCATAAATCGCCAAAGTCCAATTCGTAAGTCCCCACAATTTTTATTCTCGTATTTCTCGTACCTTTCACTTCATTTTTAACGTTTTTTTTCTTTTACAGACATCGCCAATTCAAGTCTGTTCACGCGGACATCCATCAATAGTGCGCCTGACCCGGAATCGTTTCTTTTTGGTCACCCTTCGCCCCGCCCTGCTACCCCTAGTTTTGCTGAAACAAGCAGCAGTTTCGCCATTCCACCCCGCTGGGAAGCACCGATTATCAAGCCGCCGCGTTTTCCACAAAGTTTCTGGTGCAACCACGAAAGGGCGCGGCGTGCATTGGAGAAAACTAACAATGCAATGGAATCGAATAAAAAATCAATCTCTAAATATTTTTTCTAAAATTTATGGTACTTGTGGAGTTGGGGTCTCCGATTTGACCCCCCAAAATTTTGAAATTTTTATGTCGTTTTTATTGAAAAAATGACTCTCCTGAGGTAATTTTTTACGCTGAATCCGAATCTGACGCCCATTTAGACTTATTGCGTCATCTGACGTCACTTTTTGACGCTGACGTCAAAAAAATTTTTGTAGTTTTTTTGGCTATTTTTGTCTTTAGCGTCAAAAAGTGGCGTCAGATGACGAAATAAGTCAAAATGGATGTTAGATTCGGTTTCAGCGTCCAAAATTACCCCTTAGAAGTCATGTTTAGGTCATTTAGT
>LDKF01000750.1:25086-40648 GCA_001026735.1 Rotylenchulus reniformis | reverse complement strand
GGTTTTTTTTAACGGCTCAGCACCGAGAAATTTAAAATAACCGGGGGAATATACCTCGCAATATTTTCAACTAATTCCCATGCAAAAAGCTTGATTTTTAAATTTAATCAGCTAAATATATTTTGGAAATGTGCTATTTTTGCTCATTTTTTGATATATATTCTGCTAAATTCCTACGAATTCTAATATTCTGAAGATGGATGATCATTTTATAGTAAAAAGTGGATAAATAACTTTTCGATCAATTAAAGCCAAACATTTGTAAACATTTCTCTGTTTTAAAGTGTAATTTGAATAGTAAAAGCTGTGAATACCGATGACTCATCAGTGGAGGATTTGTCCAACCACCAGAGAGAGCTTCTCTTGTAAAAATAGCTAAAATTTTTGTTTCGCTTTTTTATTTTCAGACAAATCAAATTTTCACATTATTTAAATCCATCAAAATTCTCAACAAAATGATAAAGTTATAACCGGCAAATGGCTTCTTGAGCAAACAAAACGGCTCCCTTCAAAAAACATTTAAAAATTTATGCGAAATCCAATCATCATACAATCTCCAATGTTCAAAGATTTGATGGATATGTTCAATTTGGCTTTTCGGCTATAACATTTTTTTATAAATTTTCCTCATTTACTGGTCTTTTTTCCTTTTTTGTGCCTTATTAGATTATTTAGCTCAATTTAATCAGCTAATAATATCAGATAGGTAATTTAATATGTAGATGAAATTCCAAAGCGGTTAAATAATTGGATAGAATGGAAGGATTTTTATTAATTATTTAAAGATAAAATTGGGAAATGAACTAATTATGTGAATTGAATTGCATAGTCAAAATCATTTTGTTTATTTTATTTTATTTAGCATTAATAAACCAATATGAAAATGGACATTCCTACTACTTTTGTTACCATTCTGCTCATCATCCTCTTCCACGGTTTGTATCAAGTAATCTTACATTGATAAATTGGTCTAATAGATGTGGACGAATTCGTGGCAGCACAGGAAGCAGTTGCATCGGCCGAGTGGACATCCGGATCCGGAGTGTACGGTAGGCCAACGGAAGAAATAATAATGATTTGTAAAAAGTAAAAATACATTTGTCGAATGGAATTATTTCCAATCTTACCCACTAAAAGACTCGCAACGGTGCGGACTGCCATTGTCGATGGCGTCCGATGCGTCCCGTTCAAAGCGTTTTGTTGCCGACGGAGAAAGGGAGCGGAAGATCCAGGGCGGCGAAGCGGTGCGCGAAGGTCAATTCCCGTGGGCCGTGTCTGTGTTTCAAGAAAGTGAATGAATGCAATGTTTAAAACACAAAGAACAAAGAACTCTTACAGGGGACTTCAAATGTACTGCAACCCTGGTCTCCAAGCGCCATGTGCTCACCGCGGCCCATTGTTTTGTTGCCAAAGGACACAGTTTGAATGTTTGCAATCCGAAAAGATGCGAGTGAGTTTGTAATGAAATGAGTTGTACAAAGCATGCTATACCACAATACGCAAAACCAAAATCATGGATTTTTAGCCACAATAATGGTTACTTTATGCAGGCTGTCCGGATTTAACTTTAAACATTTTTTTAAATAATTGTTGAGAACATTTAACTTAATTTTTTTAATGAAGTTATGGAGCAAAATTTAGTTGATATCTTTTATTATTGTATGAATTATATATTGCTAAAAACGTTTAAAAAGATCCTTGTACTATATTTGACAACCAATTTGTCCATGTTCAGAGGGGAAACTGCTGGTCAGTCTTTGAATGAAGTTTTGGCCAACACTCACATCCACATCGGCTCAATCTGCACCCCGAACGCAGACCCGAAGGAGTGTAGATCGGATCGAAAGCCGAAGAAATACGCAATAAAAAGGTAATAGTTGTACAGAGAACCCATCAATAAATTGCTTTGCACAATTTAACTTTATCCTATATAAAAATCTTTGCATTTTCGTACATCTCACTCGCACAAATATTCCTGATTTCCATCAATTCCAGTGCAACCTATCTGCAGTTTTTCGAGGGGAATTGTTGTGGCCGTGACTATGCATTGTTGGAATTGGACCAGGAGATCCCCGCTGAATTGGCCAACCACATTGTAATGGTCTGCTAAAATTTAATTTTAAAACTGCCCAATTTTCAGTGCCTTCTTCACTTTCACCCCTCCGTGCCAATGCCAAATTGGCAAAAAATCACACCTGTAGTCTACGGTTGGGGAAAAGATTGTGAGTTTAAGGAATTGAAAAATTATAATCAAAGGTTTATTTTAATGAACGAACTTATTTTTCAGTTTTGGACAAACCCTTACTATCGAACAGGCAGGACTTGCAGATGCTTAAATTTCCCGACATTTGGACCCGGGAAAGATGCAAACAGATTACCGAGGAGAAATACGCACATGACATCAAGGATGCCATGTGTCTTATGCATGNGTAGTCATCAGTGTTGGTCTCTGCGCAATTGTGTTCCACAATCAGTCGAGTATGTTTGTAGGCATAACTTCAAATCATTGAATTTCACAATTTAGGGGATATAAAACCTTGGGACAGCCATCTTTATGGATGATGAGTTTTGATCGGGTTGATGAGGACACAGTCTGCAAAAAAATATTATTAAATTTATTGTCTTTTTCTTATTGCACCGTTCGGACAGAATTGCTCCAGTGACAAAAGAGCCCCTTTCATCTTGGTCCAATTCCACAGTTCGAACACTAAAACATCCATTTTTTTTTATCATTTTTCAGCTTTTAAACCTTCGAATCTGGGCTGTTTCCGGGCAGACCGTGGCGATTGGGCCCTTCGACAAGTATTGCTCAATGTACAGAGTGATGTTGGCATCCCCTTTGGTCCTTCTTTTACATTCCACACATCCATCCAACAACAATAATGCCATATCTATGCGTCATTTTGAAGTAAAATATTAAATTTGTAAAATTTGGAAACCCGGACCTTGCATATATCCCGCGGATTCCAATTCCTCTACTGATGTTGGTCGTGACATATTCAGAAGGTGTTGACGAGCAAATTCGACCCCTTTAATGCCGAAAAAGTTCACTTTGGCGCAATAGGCGAAAAGTCTGAAAAGCGAAAGTTATTTGATGGTTAATGCGGTTTCCAGACGCATAATAACGAGTTCCGCACATGGGCACATTGACAATTTGGTCGAATTGGGCCATATTGTCCAATGGAAGAAAGGCATCATCATTAACAATTACCTAATAAGTTGTCCATAAAATCCCCAACTTCATATCTTGTCATGTCAATTCACATTGTCTTGGATGTCTTACATACCTCTGCATTGAGCACATTGTCCATCGTGTCCATGACTGTTGCCTCCTCTATGGTTTTGCCCTTCCGGCAAAAGACTCCGTCAAAGTAGATCCATGTATGGGACTCCTTGTCCCAATCGGGCCAAGAAGCATTATGGCCTTGGGACAAGGAGAAAAGGGTAAGCAAAAGGACGAAGAACATTAGGAGAAGACGGGGAACACCGACGAGAAGTGACATTTATTACCATGAAAGGGAGAAATTTGGTGCTAGGTCGTTACAGCTAAAAACCGCCACGAGGGGCGTTAAAAAAACCGCCACGAGATATAGCCTGGCCGAAACCTTTTTTGTTAGACTTGTTAGACAACAAGTATAAAAGGCAAAAATGTGCAGAATTTCATGCTGATTCGAATGGTATAAAAATTATTTCGAAATTCGAACAAAAAGTTCGAAATTTTCCCGAAATACCGAAAAATACGGTTTTTAGGGGATATTTCGAACTTTTTGTTCGAATTTCGGAATAATTTTTATAACATTCGAATCAGCATGAAATTCTGCACATTTTTGCTTTTATACTTTTTGTCTAACAAGTCTAACAAAAAAGTTTTCGGCCAGACTATAGCTCGTGGCGGTTTTTTTAACGCCCCTCGTGGCGGTTTTTTTTAACGGCTCAGCACCGAGAAATTTAAAATAACCGGGGGAATATACCTCGCAATATTTTCAACTAATTCCCATGCAAAAAGCTTGATTTTTAAATTTAATCAGCTAAATATATTTTGGAAATGTGCTATTTTTGCTCATTTTTTGATATATATTCTGCTAAATTCCTACGAATTCTAATATTCTGAAGATGGATGATCATTTTATAGTAAAAAGTGGATAAATAACTTTTCGATCAATTAAAGCCAAACATTTGTAAACATTTCTCTGTTTTAAAGTGTAATTTGAATAGTAAAAGCTGTGAATACCGATGACTCATCAGTGGAGGATTTGTCCAACCACCAGAGAGAGCTTCTCTTGTAAAAATAGCTAAAATTTTTGTTTCGCTTTTTTATTTTCAGACAAATCAAATTTTCACATTATTTAAATCCATCAAAATTCTCAACAAAATGATAAAGTTATAACCGGCAAATGGCTTCTTGAGCAAACAAAACGGCTCCCTTCAAAAAACATTTAAAAATTTATGCGAAATCCAATCATCATACAATCTCCAATGTTCAAAGATTTGATGGATATGTTCAATTTGGCTTTTCGGCTATAACATTTTTTTATAAATTTTCCTCATTTACTGGTCTTTTTTCCTTTTTTGTGCCTTATTAGATTATTTAGCTCAATTTAATCAGCTAATAATATCAGATAGGTAATTTAATATGTAGATGAAATTCCAAAGCGGTTAAATAATTGGATAGAATGGAAGGATTTTTATTAATTATTTAAAGATAAAATTGGGAAATGAACTAATTATGTGAATTGAATTGCATAGTCAAAATCATTTTGTTTATTTTATTTTATTTAGCATTAATAAACCAATATGAAAATGGACATTCCTACTACTTTTGTTACCATTCTGCTCATCATCCTCTTCCACGGTTTGTATCAAGTAATCTTACATTGATAAATTGGTCTAATAGATGTGGACGAATTCGTGGCAGCACAGGAAGCAGTTGCATCGGCCGAGTGGACATCCGGATCCGGAGTGTACGGTAGGCCAACGGAAGAAATAATAATGATTTGTAAAAAGTAAAAATACATTTGTCGAATGGAATTATTTCCAATCTTACCCACTAAAAGACTCGCAACGGTGCGGACTGCCATTGTCGATGGCGTCCGATGCGTCCCGTTCAAAGCGTTTTGTTGCCGACGGAGAAAGGGAGCGGAAGATCCAGGGCGGCGAAGCGGTGCGCGAAGGTCAATTCCCGTGGGCCGTGTCTGTGTTTCAAGAAAGTGAATGAATGCAATGTTTAAAACACAAAGAACAAAGAACTCTTACAGGGGACTTCAAATGTACTGCAACCCTGGTCTCCAAGCGCCATGTGCTCACCGCGGCCCATTGTTTTGTTGCCAAAGGACACAGTTTGAATGTTTGCAATCCGAAAAGATGCGAGTGAGTTTGTAATGAAATGAGTTGTACAAAGCATGCTATACCACAATACGCAAAACCAAAATCATGGATTTTTAGCCACAATAATGGTTACTTTATGCAGGCTGTCCGGATTTAACTTTAAACATTTTTTTAAATAATTGTTGAGAACATTTAACTTAATTTTTTTAATGAAGTTATGGAGCAAAATTTAGTTGATATCTTTTATTATTGTATGAATTATATATTGCTAAAAACGTTTAAAAAGATCCTTGTACTATATTTGACAACCAATTTGTCCATGTTCAGAGGGGAAACTGCTGGTCAGTCTTTGAATGAAGTTTTGGCCAACACTCACATCCACATCGGCTCAATCTGCACCCCGAACGCAGACCCGAAGGAGTGTAGATCGGATCGAAAGCCGAAGAAATACGCAATAAAAAGGTAATAGTTGTACAGAGAACCCATCAATAAATTGCTTTGCACAATTTAACTTTATCCTATATAAAAATCTTTGCATTTTCGTACATCTCACTCGCACAAATATTCCTGATTTCCATCAATTCCAGTGCAACCTATCTGCAGTTTTTCGAGGGGAATTGTTGTGGCCGTGACTATGCATTGTTGGAATTGGACCAGGAGATCCCCGCTGAATTGGCCAACCACATTGTAATGGTCTGCTAAAATTTAATTTTAAAACTGCCCAATTTTCAGTGCCTTCTTCACTTTCACCCCTCCGTGCCAATGCCAAATTGGCAAAAAATCNCACCTGTAGTCTACGGTTGGGGAAAAGATTGTGAGTTTAAGGAATTGAAAAATTATAATCAAAGGTTTATTTTAATGAACGAACTTATTTTTCAGTTTTGGACAAACCCTTACTATCGAACAGGCAGGACTTGCAGATGCTTAAATTTCCCGACATTTGGACCCGGGAAAGATGCAAACAGATTACCGAGGAGAAATACGCACATGACATCAAGGATGCCATGTGTCTTATGCATGTGCAAGGGATCAAGGATGTCTGCCATGTAAGTTCTTCAGTGTTTGATCAGAGGACAAATATGAGTTTATAATAGGTCTGTTAATAATTTTCAAAAAAGTTAAAAAAATGATTTTTTAAACAATTTGTTGTGAGTGATAAATGATAGCATAATGGCCTGGCCCGATTAAAGAGTCTGTTTTACATAACAAGCAATTCTTGTCTGAATTTTCGACTGAGCAATTACACTTTAGAATTTTGATTTACAATTTAAATTAAATCGCAAATTAGGGCGACAGTGGCGGTGGTTTGACTGCGGAGCTAAAGGATGCCCAAGACAAATGGCGCTGGTTCATATTGGGCCTTCTGTCCTTTGGAGAAAATTGCGAATTGGAAGTGAAGGAGGGCAAAGTGCCAGGTCCGGGGGTAAGTGTACATATATTGCATAAAATATAAGATCAAAAAATCGCCAAGCAATTTCCAAGTATTTATTTATCATTAAGTCCCATATCATTAAAAATGGGATTTTTTTAAAATAACGAATCGATAATGATAATGACCAGTATTTTTTTTGTAATTATATACTGCGGTCGCCAGAATGTGGCCGGGCTGCACGACTTTCCGAGACAGCAAATCCTTGAAACTACGATATATTCATGAGCACACGTGTCATCTTTCTCTCTCTAACCTCCTTGTTCTTTCACATTTTCTGCTTCTCTGTTCCAACGTGAATTGGACAAAAAAATTAAATACTACTTCGTTTCAATGTATAATCGGCGCAAAAAATCGAATAAAATTTCAATCAATTTTTTGCCTTCGTGATTACGACGCGGAATCATGTTGTGTTAAAATATAATGCTATCTGACTTCTTTTTCTCTGTTCTTTCACTCTTCCTGTAGCATTCTAATAATGAGGAATTCGCTTCATATTCACGATGGTTCAAAGCTGGTTAATCAGTTCTCATTCATTTTACAACTCTGCCTTAGAAAGACAATGCAACCCGGCCACTCCCTGCTGGCGACCGCAGAATAATCGGTTGACTTATGCTTATTAGATTTTTACCAATGTCACTTATCATGAGGCCAATATTGCGAAATTGATCAAGAAAAACGGGGCAGAGTTGAAGAAGAGCAATGTGGATGGTGGTGGTGNTGGGGATGAAGCTGAAGGAACTGATCGGAAAAGTCAGGAGCAAGACCCGCAATCCACCAGTGGCGAAAGTGACGACGAAGACTGGGAGATGTATGGATGCGGTGGAACATGAGCAAAGATCGATGAATTGATAAAAGTTAATCAAAAATAAATGGTGCAATTCATAAAAATCGATTAACCCAATTCCATGCATCAGTCACGAATCATAATTTCTAAAATTCTAAAATAAAAAAAATTGTACCTATAACCTATAACTCCTGACTATTGGTGCAATTTTAGTCGTTGAATAAATTAACAGTGTGAATATATAAAGATTTGTTGTGTATTTCGAAGTAAATACACACAATTTAATAAAATAAATAAAATTGAATTGACGAATATTTCCAAAATATAGAATATCAAATTATAATATTTATTGGGCGGATAAATATCAATTATGAATAACAAGGGAATGAATTACGAATGAAAAATAAATCAATAGCAAAATAGGGAGGATAAAAGGTCGCATAATTTGAATGGGAATTTGGCGCCGAAATGATGTCACGAACTTAAATCCAAATACCCAACATCTCCCTCCTTAAGTTTGGCCCTTCCCTAGTCGATTTGCCTCTGTCACTTCACTTCCGAATTTGTCCTGTGCGTAGGCATACCAGGGATCGATCCATGTGAACCAGTCCGAATCGACAGGGATTCCGAATTCTGACGAATACAAATGGAGTCCACCGCGGATGCATCATCCAATCTGATGTGCTTGGCCTTTCTCGTGATCACAGCCTTCAGAGATGGAACTCGCATCTGGAATGTCGCCTTACCTGTACTTCCGATGAGAGTACCCGGCAACCAGTACATTTTTCACTCACGAAAATTCAACACGTGGACCGCATCACCATTGTGCAATGCCGAATTACAGCGGAATTTGCCGTTCCGTTCAGCTTTTCCTCCCCCTTCTGAATGACTTCTACAGCCTTTTCTGGGGGTTTACGGGATAGGCCTTCTTGCCTCGATGCCCGTGTCCATTCCGTTCCTGGGAGGATGTCCAAAGCTCCAATCCATGGAATTCCCAACAAATCATGGCGTATTCCGTAGCTGATCAAAGCAGTGAGTTTCTTGGGCTCCCCTACCATCTTGACAATGCACTCCAGTTGGCCTCGAATCTAGACGCACCTGCCGTTGCAATCCCTGACATCACTTTGGCCTTTCCGAGCTTCGGCTTCAGAA
Organism: Rotylenchulus reniformis; assembly: GCA_001026735.1. Classification (NCBI taxonomy): domain Eukaryota; kingdom Metazoa; phylum Nematoda; class Chromadorea; order Rhabditida; family Hoplolaimidae; genus Rotylenchulus; species Rotylenchulus reniformis. The sequence continues at coordinate 31,955 of LDKF01000750.1, read as the reverse complement.
GCTTCTGCCGTGTCCAACGTCAACATGGCAACCTGTGCTCCGCTGTCAACCTTCATTTCCACATCAATGCCGTTGACCTGGACCGGGACTTTCCACCAGTCCGAATTTTCCGCATCCGCTGTCATACAATATGCGTCGACTGCTACTGTCAGCAGCGCAAGAAGACATTGTCTTCGCTTTCTTTCCCTTATCTTTCAATCCCGGGTACGCGCTGCGGATGTGTCCTTGCTGGTTGCACTGGAAGCATCGTGCCTTCCTGTGCCGACAGTTCCGTTGACTGTGACCAGTTGTACCGCATGAGAGACAAACCTGATCGGACCCACCGCTACTGACCGATTCGTCATCCCTGGGTTCAGGTTTTCGCGCCTTTTCCTTCGGCCGCTTGTCCTTCCATGAGCACGCATAGCATTCGCGAAATTTTGGACCTTCCGAGCGGGCCAGCGAAATTGCGCTATCGCAAATCAGTTGAAAGGCTTTGCATTCTTCGCCCATTTTCTCCAATGTCAGCTCCTCATTCCTTTTCCGGGCCTCTTCCAGCAGCTGCAAGCATCTCTGCCGCAAATCATGGTGATCGTCACGCAAGCCCACCACCATGATCAGACATTTCAGTGTCTCCTTGGTGAGGGTCAACTCTGCATTTTCGCATGCTGCATTCACCTGGGCCAGGAATGATGCGACATCCTGATTTGCACTCTACTTCAACTTGAAGCACTCAAAGCGACGGACGAACAATGATCGCCTGTCTCCGAACAGCCCTGTCAAACGCTTGACTGAATCCGCAAATTTCAGTTCATCCGGGAGTTTAGGCAGGATGCTGTCTGCGAATCGTGCATATTCCGGATCCGCCAGTTTGCCGACGAGTAGGCTCACTTTGGCAGCTTCCTCCAAATCTTTGCCGTCTTCCTCGATGAATTTGCCATACCATTTGAACCAATGTTCAAAGGTAAAACCGGCCTCTGAATCGTAGCCGAATTTTCCGATCCGTGAGTCGAGCGAAGCGGCGAGAGTGGCTGCACTGGCCATGGCGGAACTTCCTGCCTGCTGGTTTCCGGCTTGCTGATCAGCCAACTGCTTGAACATTGCCATCATCATCTGCTGTTGCCATCAACTTCTAATTGCGCTTCATTCATCACGGATGCTGGATGAATTCCTTCCGATCGGATGATGTCAATGCCGCACCCTTATTTGCTCTGGTTTGCACCCAGCAAACACCGTCTCTGTCGCCAAGACAGAGAGCTAAGGGTGTGTGCTTTTGTTGAGCTGTTAAATGTCGCCAAGACACTTAACAGCAGCACAAGAATTCGATTGATCTAAATTCGATTGATGGAAGTGCGAAATCCGATGAAAGTCCAATGAAATTGTCCGACGCACACAAAATTTTCCTGCTTGGAAAGGGACCCCAAATTTTCTTTCAGACCTCTGCCGAATGTCCTGGTTTCCGTCGGCAATTCTCTGAACCTTGGCTGACTGCGCCAATTTGTTGTGTATTTCGAAGTAAATACACACAATTTAATAAAATAAATAAAATTTGAATTGACGAATATTTCCAAAATATAGAATATCAAATTATAATATTTATTGGGCGGATAAATATCAATTATGAATAACAAGGGAATGAATTACGAATGAAAAATAAATCAATAACAAAATAGGGAGGATAAAAGGTCGCATAATTTGAATGGGAATTTGGCGCCGAAATGATGTCACGAACTTAAACCCAAATACCCCGGTCTGGGTCGTTTCATCCCCCACGATTCATCGCCAGAGCAAGAAAAATCGTTATAACTCAGCTCAAATGCAACCTAGAGAAACAATTTTGGTGACATTAGATAGGCCTAAATGTCTGCTATAAAAACGCAAAAGAGATCATCCGGATTGGCCAAGTGAGAAAAAAGTTATGGCCAAATCTTTGGCCAAAATCATGATTTTAGTGCCTAATTTGGTCATAACTTTTTTCTCGCCGGACAAATACCCAACACGATTAGATACTGATAGATTTTTGAATATAACATCCATAAACCTAGTTATATTTCCAAACCCTAAATAAGCCTCAATGAAAAAACAAAAAATTGATGAGCAGAGTGGCAGAGAAAATGAAAACATAATTTCTTTGGAAGCTGACATGTGTGAAAAAAAAAATTATCCATTATTTCGATTATACACATTGGTTTTGTTCTCGCTTTACTTTATTAAACTACCTTCAAAAAATTTTCATCATAAAATAATAGAAAATGGAAAAATAAATTGGTCCCGCTAAATAACAAATATAGGTAATATTTTGTAATAACAAATCAGCCATTAATTAAAATACCAGGTAGGATAATGATCATTAGTACGGAGCGAAAAAATATGCAAAGCATATTTTTTTGCTGGCTCAGTACAGTCTGAAAATCACGTAAAACATATTTTTACTATATTTTTAACTTTCAGCATGGTTTTCTAACTGCATATTTTGCATATTTTCGACTTTTTGTGCATATTTTGCATAGTTCGAATATTTTGGTTATTTTTGGAGAAATTTTCCGCATATATTGATATTTTTGTGCATATTTTCTAATCTTTGTACCGATTTTTAAAAATATTAAATCAAAATGGCGAAAATTTCGTTTCTGAGAAAATAGGTAAAATTCCCTTTCGATAATCAGATTGGAGAAAAATTGTAGAAAAATTTAAAAAAGTGTATTTTAAACCAATTTGGGGGATTTTTTGTGTATTTAGAAAATAGGTTAAATATGTAAATAAACACTTTATATTATAGAATTCTATTTTAAGCAAAATTTAGGCGAAATTTTTGCATTTATAGGTCATATTTTGCAAAAAAAATTCATATTTTGTGCATATTTTGGAAATTTTGAGCATATTTTGTGCATATTTTGGCCCTTTTTCGCGCATATTTTGTGCATATTTTGGCCCTTTTTCGCGCATATTTTATGCGCATTTTTTATGAAATTTTTGTGCATGTTTTTTCAGTCCCTAATCATTAAGAATTAATTAAACTTTATTTATATACCAAATCAGATAAGTAAGATCAGCAGACTGTATATAAAAATCGAACAAAAAATGCATAAATTTCTGGGTCTTTCAATGGCTCGGGGCTTCGGATCTCCCTCTCCGTGATCTACACTTGGCGATTCGGCAATTCCATCAGTTCGTAATCATTTTCGACCTTCGGCTGCTGGAGTTGTCGCTCACTCAGCTGTTGCACATTCCGTTTGGATGCTCGCCGCTTCCAAAACCAAACGAAACAACAAATGCCAACACAGCACAGGGTGGCCATGACGGATACGATGCCAAGGGCAGCATAAATGCGGCTAAATTTGTTTGCAAATTCCAGTTGCAATTTGTAAAATTTGACAATTGTTTAAGACAATGGTGGAAATGCAGCTTTTCCATTTCAAGGACAATCACTGCATTGTTAAGTTATGAAAATCCAATTCCGGAGTCTTGGGAGCTAAATTAGAAAGTCCTAAGTCAGAAATCGAATTTATTAGTTTTAACTCCGGATCTGAGATAAGACAATTTTTCTGAGGAATCGGAGTCAAAATTCCGATTTTCGCGGTGAGTGTGCTTTATTCAAAGTCAGAGATATAACCAGTTCCAACCCCTTTAATAATGAGAGAAAGCAGTAATTTTATTATAAAGTTTTTTTAAATCAAAAAATTCTATGTCGATTAAAATGAAAATTGAGAATTGATTAACCAGCTTTGAACCATCGTGAATTTGAAGCGAATGCCTTATTATAGAATGTTACAGGAAGAGTGAATGAACAGAGAAAAATAAAGTCAGACAACAATATATTTTAATAAAACATGATTCCGCATCATAATCACGAAGGGCAAAAAATAAATTGAAACNGATTAGTGGTGGTGGATGTTGGTGGACATAATAAAATGGCCAGAATAGATGAATCACCGTCTAAAACAAAAAATCCCAACTGTGCATATACCATAAAATGATCGTGTGTTGTAAAAAGTAAAAAGCCATAAATCTATGAAAGTTACATTACACGATGTAATTAAAGTTGAACCATCATAATAAATAACATTAAAAATTATTTTATATTTTCATTTCATGCGAAAACTGATTTAAAACGGAAAGTCATATTGAGGAAGTTTGCCAGCAAAGCTAATAGGGTTTCCTATGCTTTGTCGAGGGGCATACGCTCTAATAACCCTGACCTCCTTATCCAAATTTCTAAAACCTATGCTTTACCCTTGACAGAATTTTCATCGCCAGTGTTTAATCCTTACCTTAAAAAAAGACATTGATTTACTTGAACGAGCACAAAATATTTATAAGCTTGATTCTCTTCAAATTCTTAGGTTAAAAACAGATTTAATCCTATTTCATAAATTTTACATGGAGCTGTAAAGGTTGATTAGTGACTACAAAAATTCTTTTATTATAAAAGAATCAAAAACTAGAAATGACCCCTTTAAATTTTATTTGCCGACTGTAACGAACCAGATAAGACATAATTCTTTCTTCATTAGAGTACCTAACCAATATTCTAGATTACCAAGCAAAGTTCATAAATCTTCTCCAACGGAATTTGTTAAACTCCTTAAAAATTTTGATCTTTCCCATATTTGTCACGCCTTACTCCCACGGAGCATGATCAAATGGGCACAATTGGTTGTTTTTGGATTTTGATTGACCGTATATTATTGTTTTTTGTTCATTATTTTATTGTTCATGCATTTCCTGGAATGTCGCCCTAGTGGCAGATAAACAAACAAAACAAACAAATTTTGCTCTCCTTTGTTATGGAGCATATTTTGCATTAATCCGCAGGAGATTTATTCAATTACTTATGCATTAATATCAGCTGAAAGTATATAGAAAAAAATTAGCAACTAGACCATTTTTTTGATTCTTTCTTTGATGGAATTTAATTATTATNACTCCCACGGAGCATGATCAAATGGGCACAATTGGTTGTTTTTGGATTTTGATTGACCGTATATTATTGTTTTTTGTTCATTATTTTATTGTTCATGCATTTCCTGGAATGTCGCCCTAGTGGCAGATAAACAAACAAAACAAACAAATTTTGCTCTCCTTTGTTATGGAGCATATTTTGCATTAATCCGCAGGAGATTTATTCAATTACTTATGCATTAATATCAGCTGAAAGTATATAGAAAAAAATTAGCAACTAGACCATTTTTTTGATTCTTTCTTTGATGGAATTTAATTATTATTGAGTGAATTTTATTCGGTGAATTGGAAACTCCATCAATTTCAAAAGTAGTTCGACCTCGTTGGAAAAATTTCGGCTCAAGCCCCGGAACCGGAGCTAGAATAGGAGAGAACTGACAGCCGAACATCGTGTCAAATCGAGTACAATTTAGGTGATTATCAGTATAAAAACGCAATTTCGTAAAAAAAAATTTTCTCGATTCAACAAGCAATTTCTCAATATATTATTATTATTATCATCATATTGTCGTATTTTTTTCTGCTCGCCCACTTTCTTGTAATATATTGGCATAATGAAATCGCTTCAAAAGTCGATGGTTTAAAGCAATTCTACCAGCATCAATTTCCGTCCAACTACTTATTATGCACATTCATATAAAATCAGCGTAAAAAATTCATAGAAATGAAATTCTTTTTCCGCCTCTATGATTTTATGACGCGTAAACATTCCATGTTAAATGATTGTTGTTTGTTTCTTTTTCCTTCCAATTATCCATCTTTTTGTGCTATTTTACAAGAAGAAATTCGCTTCAAAAAATCATAGAAAAGTCTATTTCTATCGGGAGACTATGTTAATTCTACCTATAATTTGAATATTTATGGCTTACTAGTAGTTACTAGATGATGGCGTGCAAGATGCCTCGTGGCTATTTTTGTTTGATTTATGGTATTTTTTTGAATTCGTATGTTGAATTTAAATGATAGTTGATTAGTCCACATGTATATCATTAATGCTCCAACATATCCCCTTGGGAGTTTATTTTAAACCTTCTTCAGCAGAGTGGGGCATTTTTAGAGAATTAGGGATTATTTTTTATGGGATATTAAAGGTGGGACTTATTAGGTATGGGGAAGTATCAGAGGTGTTGATTATGCATTATTTACTTTTTATACTTTTGTAATTTTGCCAATCTTTAATTAAAATTAAAAATTATAATTGACAGTCTCTCATTCTTTCATAGCAATCGACAAAACGACAATCTATCACTTGCAAACCAAAAATTCCTTTTTTCTGTTTACAAATAGAAGGTTCCTGTCCACTGCTCCAATTATTCACAATTTGGACTTTGAGCTCATAAAATGATTATAATGAGTAATGACAAATGCTAAATGAATGGGAATGATGTCATTTGTTCACCAACTAGTACCTATCACCCTATCAGCATCTCACCCATTTCACCACCCTTATAAACCAACTCCTCCCCAATCTTTAAACCATTTTTGACCAATTTTTACTTTTCATTAGCAGAATATATTCAACTGCGAAAAACTATGACATCCACAACCGGTGGCTGTTGCAAAAAAGTGTTCAGCTCCAAAAAGGCGGAATGCCAAATTGGTGAGCCATCAACTAATTTTTTCGTTTTAATATTTTTGTAAAAATGGATTTTTCCTCCAAATTAATTCTTTAAAATCTCAATCAGGCGACAAAGATGCTTGTGCATTCTGTGTGCTAGTTCCATGCAAGGGCGCCAAGGGTGAGGCACAAATATTCTGCTGCAAACCCGAAGAGCTGGAAAAGTGTTGCAAAGGTAAGGGGTCCGAATAATACCATTACCGATTTGAATCCCAAAAAATATTTTAATTCAAAATAATAAGTTCAACAAAAATAACTTTAATGCGGTGGGTGATTACCATTTATTTGAGGGTATTCGGTGTAACTCTCT
>LDKF01000749.1:19236-37351 GCA_001026735.1 Rotylenchulus reniformis | reverse complement strand
CTGTGAGTGTATTCGGCCATTCGACCTTGAATACATATTCAAATATGCCCATCAGATATCAATGAGGTATATATGTTGTAGCCGATTCTGAATTTTAGCCTATTTCGAATTCGGCTAGCCGCTGGTTCACTTTCGGCTAGCCGATTCAGAATCGGCTAGCCGAAACTGAATTGGTTCAAGATCGGCTAGCCGATTCTGAATTAGTTCAAAATCGGCTAGCCGATTCTGAATTGGTCATGGTTGGTGCAGTGGATGTGTCAAAATCACACTCATTCCATGGGGCGTGGGTTCGAATCCTCAGAGAGGAAAAAGATTTTTATGGAACAAACTAATTTTAAATTTGAAGAGAATATAATTTTTTTTATTAAAAAGTATAATAAAATTATTTCTATCAAAAATTTAACAGCTTCATGAGCTGAAAAAGATTTCTATGGAGATTTAATTAAAAGAAAATGAAAATTTCTGCAAAAATTTTCCATCCTTAAATTATTATTCCAAATTAATTTTTGAGTTCTCATTCGCTCTTGGCCTTTTGAATTTAATCAATGATCTGTTGGAATTTCTCAGACGTCAGAATAAAGTAAATCTTATGTTGTTCCAAGTATTTGTCAAGCAATTCAGTGAATTTAGTTTCCATATTTGCTAAATAATGAGAACTCAAAAATTAATTTGGAATAATAAGGATCTGAGGATTCGAACCCACGCCCCATGGAATGAGTGTGATTTTGACACATCCACTGCACCAACCATGACCAATTCAGAATCGGCTAGCCGATTTTGAACTAATTCAGAATCGGCTAGCCGATCTTGAACCAATTCAGTTTCGGCTAGCCGATTTCGAATTCGGCTAGCCGCTGGTTCACTTTCGGCTAGCCGATTCAGAATCAGCTAGCCGATTCAGTTTCGGCTAGCCGAATTCGAAATCGGCTGAAATTCAGAATCGGCTACAACATATATATGTTGTAGCCGAATCGAATCACTTTTTTCTTCTAACTAAAAACTTTTTGTTAAGGCTTCCTAGGCCAAAACTATAAAAAGCAAATATGTGCAGAATTTTATGCTCTATCTTTTGGCCTGATTAGTTTTTTATTCAACTTTTTTCGCAATTTTTTTTGAAAAAATTTCGAATTTTTTTTTTAAATATTTTTTGTGAATCTTCAATTTTTCTAATGAAAACATCTCAAGATATGGTTAAATTGGTTCTAAAAAGGCTTAATATTCTTTTTAAACAAAATTTTTGAATTTTTAGGTCATATTTTGGGGAAAAAAATTTCCCTATTTTTGCCTATTTTCGCTAGATAGCTCCCTATTTTCTCCCTATTTGGGCCCTTTTTTGCTCCCTAATAGGTCCCTATTTTTGCTTAGGGGAATTCCCTAAAAGTTCGAGCCCTAGTAATTACATTTTGTAAAACATTGTCTTGAATTTTTGTCCCATTTGAACTCACAGCAAGGAAATTGCCGATCGAGTAATAATTTAATAATTCCATTTTTTATCTTACTAACTAACTAATAAGTTACGTACGTAAATACATAGCAAATTCTTACACTTCTCACATTATCACATAATTCTAAACATACATATTATATGTTGTAGCCGATATCGAATCTTTCAGCCGAATTCGAATTCGGCCAGCCGAATTCGGCTAGCCGATATCGAATCACTTTTTTCATCAAAACAAAAACTTTTTTTGAAGCTTCCTGGGCCAAAACTATAAAAAGCAAATATGTGCAGAATTTTATGCTCTATCTTTTGGCCAGATTAGATTTTCTAATTTATCTGAAAATTTTTGAAATTTCCGAAAAATTCAATTTTTTGAAATTTTTAAAAAAATTCAAAATTTTAAACAAAATTCAAAAAACTAATCAGGCCAAAAGATAGAGCATAAAATTCTGCACATATTTGCTTTTTATAGTTTTGGCCTAGGAAGCCTTAACAAAAAAGTTTTTAGTTAGAAGAAAAAAGTGATTCGATATCGGCTAGCCGAATTCGAATTCGGCTGAAAGATTCGATTCGGCTACAACATATATATATACCTCATTGATATCTGATGAGTGTATTCCATGTTTGAATATGTATATAAGATCGAGTGGCCGTAAAATCGTGGCGGCCAACTGCCAACTCGTGGCGAAGGAAAAATGACTAAATATTACTAAACGACTAAAGAAACAAAACGCCTAAAATGCGTCAAAATGACAATAAGAACTAAAAAATATCAAATTTAAATATTTAACAAAATTCAATTTATGAATTATAAAATTTAAAATATTTATCGTGATATTTAACCAGGATTTTTGCTCTCATTTTATATTCCGTAAGAAATTAAATTTTTAAAATAAATATATTTTAGTTGTGTAAAAATATAATTAAAAAAACAAAATCTATTAGTGTGAAAATTTCTGAATTAAATAATATATGTAATCTTTTTAATTTGTAATTAATTAAATTTAGTTTATCAAACATTATTAATTATTAATATAAAAATCAATAGTTATAGATTTAACAAACATTTCTTATTTCTTTTTTTATATTTTTTTTGTCACTTGGATGCCTTTTAAGCGATTAGTTTCTTTAGGCGTTTAGTAGTATTTAATCATTTTCCCTTCGCCACGAGTTGGCTCGCCAGGAGTCCGTGTCCGGAAAAAAGGACAGAGGAAAATAGGACAGTGGAAATTTGGACAGCGGAAAAAAGGACAGTAAAGTCAAAACTGAAAAAAGGACTAGAATAAAGGACAGAATAAAAAAAAATTATTTTCATGGTGATCATCATTTCATTTACCAATACTCTAATAAATTGAAATATTAACTTATATTTTTAAAAAAAAATAATATTTTTTTCCTTTTTTATCATCCTTTCTTTAGAGTCAGGCATTCTGAAAAACACGTACCAGTGTTAAATACAAATATTCAGAGAGAACCGTATAACGTAATCACGTATTTAAAAATTAGCACGTGTCGCAACACAAGTAGAACATATCCCGTAATTAATGAAGATCATCTACGTATAACAGGATTGTGAAAATACGTATCATTGTTAGGTATCATTCTCGAGTATTACCAGTATAACTTGCTTATTAGTTAGTCATGTGTGTACTTAAAACACGTGAAAAGTACGGTTCTTGAGTTGGAACAAGTCATTAAAAAAGCAGTAGAATGTATACATGGATTTACGTAGTATTTACTGCGGTACATGGCCAATTCTATTTTTCATTATACAATTGGCTTTGAAAATAGATTTTATTATCAATTTTTCATACTATTTTTTCCATTTCTTCAAGTTATTAGCCTTACTGTCCTTTTTTCTACTGTCCAAAATTCCACTGTCCAATTTTCCGGGAGCCCAGGAGTCGTCCTATTCCGTTTTGGGGCTTCCGGCTCTTTACCATTTCGCTTTTTTCTCTTTACCATTTCGCAAAAAAAGAAAAAATCATCAAAAGATAAGAGGAGGGAACATTTGATTAATAAGTATGGGAGTTTTGCAAAGAAAGGATGATAATACACAGGAGGAGAGAATACCGTGTTTCCTCTAAATTTTTCAGCCCCTCCGGGAGGGGGCCTAAATTGGAGGGGTGGGGCTTCAATTAGAAGGATATACAGGTGCAATCATTTTGTAAAATTAACTTTCCTCTTACTTATTAGTTAGTTATAGTCATTTGTCGGATTTTTCTCTTTCATTTGGATGATTTCATTTTCTTTCTGTTAAGGGGAAGCTACAAATTGATTAAATTAGAGGAAATACGGTAGGGGAAACCCGAGGGAGGGATGGAAGGGTCACCGATCATTTGCGCGCCATTCTTTCTAAAACTTGATTTAAATACAACCTATTGAAATGAATTTGTTGTCAAAAATAGAGCAAAAATAATACAAAATGAGCCTAATAAGCACATTTGAATTGGTTCAAAGGAATTTATGGCCAAAATACTGCTTCAAATTTGGCAAACTCATGTATTTTGGCCATAACTTCCTTTGCTTATTTTTTGCTCTGTTTTATGAGATCAAAATCATTTCTTTGTGTTGCTTTTAACCAAATCATGACGATGCGCCCAAATGGCGGGACACGGTGGGATGGAGGGGTCACCATCATTTCCCCTTGGTTTTATCGATTCGCCGTCCAACAATTCTTTAAAATTCAATCATATATTTCTTCAGATCAGAAATGCCAAAACAGAGTAGAAAATGCTGGAATATCAAAAAAATAAATTGTTAGTTATTTTGTTGAATTCACCGATGGCGGCATAAAGGAGAAGGTGGCAAAGAATTCTCTTGTCTTTGGGAATTCTCTGAAAAATAAATTGTGAATAAATGATTAAAATTTCAGATTGTAACTATAAAAAATATAAAACAAAAGCCATAAATTTGGCAAATTACCACAAATCTGTGACTGTTTCCATTCCCATCCGATGCCACAGTATCAGCCGGAGCATTCCGTTCCTGATCATCCGGTTTCCGTTCCTGATCATCCGGTTTCCGTTCCTGATCATCCGGTTCCACAGTATAAGGCGGAGCATTACAAAGCTCCTGAAATCGTTTAATGAGAAAACGGTCAAAAACTTGCTAGATTACTTAGCTAATTACGATGTAAATCATTTATATAATTTTAGAAGAAATTCATCTATTTATAAAAATAAATTTTATTTCGATAGAAAATGTTTTTTTTTGTTCTCATTTGGCTCAAATGATATTCTTGAAAAGTTTATCTTTTTTATAAATTTTGGATATGCTAAAGAGAATGCCAAAAAATAGAACAATTCGAGAACATAAAAGAATAATAACCGGTGTAGGGACCTGTCTTTTCCGTTAAAAAAAGCCAATGTGGCCAGTCTGAGGGGCCTATTTCAATTCCAATCATATCTCCGATATGATGTTATGATAATCATATGCGCGTTTCGAATAAAAAAAAATTCATATCATATCGCCGTATCATATGCGGAACCTACATATGACGGCCGCATATGACATATGATGCGATCATATGCAATTTTGGCTGTTTCAATTAATTTCGCTGCATATGATATACTAGTAATGTTTTTTCTAGGGTTGAGCGGGACCGGGACTTTTGGCAAAAACCGGGATCGGGACCGGGACCAGGTTTTCCAACCGGGACCGGGACCGGGACTGACCGGGACCAGCCTGTAGTAAAAAAATCAAAAAAAAAATTTTAAAAATCATTGAAAAATTTTAAATCAAAAAATCCTTAAATGGAAAAAATATGCAGAAAATTATGCCGAATTTTTGGCCAAGGGTTTTAGAACTTTTTCAAAAAAATTTTTAGTAAGTAATTTAAAAAATAAAATTAAAAATCCGAAAAATCCCATGCCTAGACACCTCATGCTTAACCCTATTGCTCTTTTTCACTTTCCACGTTCAGCCAATGAAATTTAAAATTTTTCAGATTTGGAATCTCTCTACACCCTGATGGGAAGATACCAGTTCGAGACCGGGCCAGTTCGCGACCATGGTCGCGAACTGGCAAAACCACTTCGCGACCACCCATACCAGTTCGCGACCGCTTTTTTCTGAAAAGTGTATTTTTTCTATTTCTTTCTCAAAGAACTTCGCGATTTTTTCTTTTTTTTTTAAATTTCGAGGCAAATTTTTTGTGAAATTTTAGTATGGAGGGGTGCCGGCGGCACCGATAGGGGCCGCCTGAGAAAAATTATGCGATTTGGACATTTTACACATTTTAGACGGACACCTTACGAAAATTGAACATTTTTTCGCTTAGAAAATTTTTTAAAAAATAATTCACGATATTAAGAGGTGTAGGTAGCCCAGATTAGGGGCCGCCGGAGAAAATTTTGAGGATTTAGACCTTTTTTCCTTAAAAAGGTCTCCTGCTAAAAGGGTCACCCTGCTGGTAGACTTTGAAACCGACGGAAGAAAAATTGAATGGTAAAATGTAAATGAATAACTATATGAAGGGGTGGGAAGATTTTGCTTTTTTAAGCGAAAAAAATTAAATTTCTTAAAGAATTTAAAAATAAAACTCAGAATTTTCTCTTTCCTCCCCCCTAAAATTTTTCAAAATTTCGTCAAAAATGCCATTCTTAGGGGTGCATTTTCAGTCCCGGTCAGTCCCGGTCTCAAAAACCGGGACCGGGATTTCCCGGTTTTTGAAAACCGGGACCGGGACCGGGACTCCAGTCCCGGGGTGACCGGGAATCCCGGCCCGGTCCCGGTCCCGCTCAACCCTAGTTTTTTCTACCCAAAAGTTAGCGGTCGTGCTACAGTACCAATGAGCACTCATTTTCTTTTTCATGAGCACTCTTCTCGTTTTCTTCAACACTTTTTCATGAGCATTCTCTCGTTTCAGCGAACACTTTTTTCGCTTCAGATGTTTTTGTAATTTCCCTCTGCAGGGTGGAAAAATCATTACTACTGTATATGATTCCTACAGGTGCTAGGTCGTTTGGGCGAAAAGTGCAAGAATGGGCGTTTGGGCACAAAGTGCAAAAATGAATATTCTTTGCTTGTATACTAAAAATGTCTAAAAAATCCAATAAACAAAAATATCTAAAATTATTAAAAATATCTAAAAATTAAAACATTAAAAATCGAAAATCTCCAAATACCTATTTTATCCCTAGTCAAATTTATGGGAATTATGAACTTTTTGGAAAGGCACGACTTTTAGATCCAATCGAAAGTGATTCCAGAACTAATTTAAAAATGATAAACTAATGAAAAAAACAGAACAGAAAAACAAAAAAATACAGAAACAGAAAATACAGAAAATACAGAAAATAATGCCTGATTTTCTTAATTTTCACGTACTGTAGTACGAAAAGTTTATTAAGGGAATTTGGAAAAGGCCAGAAAAACACACATATTTTCTAAGATTTGTCTTCTGAATTTTTAATTTTTTATTACTTTAAAAAGCACCGCAAGTACGTAAAGAATAATTCTATAATTTTTGATTTTTAATGTTTTAATTTTTAGACATTTTTAATAATTTTAAATATTTTTTTGTTTAACGGATTTTTTAGACATTTTGAGGTATACAAGCAAAGAATTTCATTTTTGCACTTTGTGCCCAAACGACCCAGCACGATTCCTACATATGAAATGAAGAAAGAAGGGAAAATACAGTATCCAAAGGACCACGTATGATGTGTCGGGCCCGATTTAAAAATCAGAGCATGCATAATAAGGAGCCGTGCTGAGTCATTTCAGCCTAAAGTGCAAAAATGGGCGTTTCAGCCTAAAGTGCAAAAATAAAATAACAGTCCCAGAAAACTTTTTTGTTAGACTCATTAGACCAAAAGTATAAAAGGCAAAGTTGTGCAGAATTTTATTCTCTATCTGCTGGTATTTTTATTTTTTCGAAAATCGGCCAAAAAGTTCGAATTTTTCCCGAAATACCGAAAAATAGGGTTTTTAGGAGATATTTCGACATTTTTGTTCGAATTTTGAAAAAAAAAAATACCAGCAGATAGAGAATAAAATTCTGCATATTTTTGCTTTTTATACTTTTGGTCTAACTGGTCTAACAAAAAAATTTTCAGGGACTGTTATTTTATTTTTGCACTTTAGGCTGAAACGCCCATTTTTGCACTTTAGGCTGAAACGACATAGCACCATAAGGCGCGTCCATTCCAAATACCACCAAGTCAAAAATACCACCACTAACGAAAACTTTTTTGTAAAACTTGTTAGACCAAAAGTATAAAGGACAAAGTTGTATAGAATTTTATGCTCTATCTTTTAGTTTTTTAGTTTTTCAAATTTCCGCAAAAAATTTTGAAATTTTCCGAAATTTTCGAAAAAAGGCGAAAAATCGGCGTTTTTCGAAAAAGTTCAAAATTTTGTGGAAATTTGAAAAACTAAAGAATTTAAAAGATAGAGCATAAAATTCTGCACAACTTTGTCTTTTGTCTTTTATACTTTTGATCTAAAAAGTCTTACAAAAAAAGTTTTCGTTTGTGGTGGTATTTTTGACTTGGTGGTAGTTGGAATGGTAGCCATGATAAGGTGCCAAAATATGCGATATTAGAATTTATTAATATTTTAAAGATTTACTTAAAAAACATGACCGATTTTAATAAATGGATTATTTTCGAAAAAAATAAAGTGAATTTTTCCGATAAAAGTGATGTAGAGGGTGAAAGACACTGAAATATAATTGAAAATTTTCATAATATATAGATACATAATTAAAATAATATATAGTTTTTTGACAGGCTTTGTTGCAATATTTTTAAAAACATCTTATACTGGAAAATTATTTATAATTTTATATGGTTAAATAGAGGATTTTCTGTTCTTTATTTTGATATTTTATTTGAATTTTTTAATAGTTTATTATATGTATTTTTTATGAATTTTTTCCTACATATGATATGCGCATATGGCCGTTTCGGTGAGGGTATCTCCGCGTATGATTTCCTCAATAGAAAGGAAATCATATGTGGGCATATCATATGCGGGAAACAGGACTGGATATCGTCCCGTCTCCAGCCGAATCCCGTCTTTTTGAGCCCTCCCGTTCCCGCCTCCCGTTTTTGGCCCACTCCCGCCAAAATACACCCCTAGAATGGAGGTCGCCGACCCAAAAATGCACCCCTAAGAATGACATTTTATCGAGAAAAAATTGACTAATTTTTCAACAAGCTGAGTCCGATTTTTCAAAATTTTCTCAGGCGGCCCCTATCGGGACCGCCGTATCTAATACTCTGAAAAAATTGTCCATTTTTCATAAAGGATTTTGCCCAAATTTTCAAAATTTTCTCCGACATTAGCCGACATCACTCTAACAAACCTCGGATCAATTATCTTGAATAATCTTTTTTTCTTACAAGGGGAACATCCCGAGCTGTCACCACTCAGATCTTAATTTAACCCATCCTATCTTGTAGAGTGCCCTCACATTGCATCGTATATTTTCGGCTTTTCTTCCCCGCTCAAATAGTGAGGGGTCGAAAAATCTGTTTCAATTTTCATCGAACGGTCGTTCATCCATGCGGATCATCCGTCGATTAGATGACATCCATCCTTCAATGTAAACTAATTAATGGCCATGGGTATTTTCTGATTTATTTACATCATTATATCTTATCAATTAATTCCCAACAATTTTTATGGCCAATAGTATTGTTGTGTCCTTGTGAAGAATTTATTGAAGACAATATAGGACAATAGAATGGAATTGGAATATGGGAAATGGGAAGCTAGAATGGGAATGGAAGTGACAAATGATTGAAAATGCATTGCTTATATAGTTGGTGAATGAGGAAGGAAATGCATAAGAAATGACGGAATAGAGAACTAATACAATGATGAACTTATTACAATAAGACACAGTGCACGTGTGATACAAGAGAAATGATTACAATTATTTAGGTTTATCTCTTATCACAACATCTCCCTCTTTAAGACCAATTGCTTCAGATCATTGCGTAGATGATCAGTCCTTTTGGGTCCCATCTGAATGTGTGGTAGACGGATTGGGCCCATCTGATTGAGATGTAGATGAGCGCGAGCGGGGCCCATCTGTAGTCGTAGTAGTCGAACTTCGTTGAACATCCTGAGCGTGCTGAGTCCATCGCTTCCGAAGCTGATTGGCATGTCGGTGAACATCTCGTCCCAGCCGCGTCACTTCGACACGATAGCGAGTGGAGCTGCCCAGTTGTTCGATGATCGTCCCTGGGAGCCACATTCTTTTGTTATTGCGGTAGTTGAGCAGGAATACGTCTTCTCCAGCAGCAAACATCGTTGGTTTGGCATTGTGCTTCCGATTGAATTGTTCCGCCATCTTGCTGCGATATGACCTGCGGGCCGCGTCGTTAGGCAATGCTTCTTTGACTTCTGGGTCCACTAGTGACATCTTGGTGCGAAGTCGTCTTCCAAGGAAGAGTTCATCAGGCGAACGGCCATCCAAAGCAGCATTTGGAGTCGTCCTATAGGCGAGTAGAACTTCACCTAGCCAGTCACTTCTTTTGCGCGCGCACTTCATCATCCGCTTGAAGGTGTCCACGAAGCGTTCAGCTTGACCATTTGATTGAGGATGATACGGCGGCGTTAAGGAGTGCTTGATCCCAAGTTCCTTGCAAAAGCTGGCGAATTCTGTAGAGCGGAACTGTGCTCCATTGTCTGAGACGATTTCCTTGGGTAATCCAAATTGGTTGAAGACAGCGCGAACTGTGCCGAGTAGTTCTTTTGTTGTTGTCTTTGACATTCTAACGACATTTGTCCACTTTGAGTAGGCGTCTACAATGATCAGATACGTGTTGCCATCGGCACAAGGTCCTGCGAAGTCCATGTGAATCCTTTCGTAGGCTTCTGATGCAATAGGCCAGGGTTGCAGCGGCACTTTTGACGGCAAGTTGGCAGCTGATTGACATTCTTCACATGTTCTGACCAGGTGTTCGATATCCGAGTTGATGCCAGGCCAATAGACGTGTCGTTGAGCGAGAGCCTTCATCCTTACTATGCCGGGATGCGACATATGTAGAATCTTCAGCATCTTCTTCTGCAGTGAAGCCGGAACGATGGTTCGTAGTCCATAGACAAGGCATCCGTTGACTTCGACGATGTCCATTCGATTGGAGAAGTATGGCTTGATATCCTCATCCTGACATTTCTGCGACCATCCTTTCTTCATTATTGTCATCACTTTCTGTAGAACATCATCCTTGAGTGTTTCTTCGGCGATTTCTTCAGCTGTGATCGGCAATTCGTCGACGGCTTCTTTGAAGATAGCGTTGACGTAGACTTCTGTTTCCGAACTGATGCTGGCGATAACCTCTTCTTCATTCGACCTGGGGTAATCCGCGATGAGACGTGACAGAGCATCTGCTTTACCAAATGAATTCGTGTTGACGTATTGAATGTTGAAGTCGTAGTTCAATAGTATCAGCGCCCATCGTTGTAGTCGGCTAGCGGCATACACAGGAATTCACTTCTTCGAACCGAAGATGGCCAAGAGTGGTTTGTGGTCGGTTTGTAGAGTGAAACGGCGACCAAGCAGCATCCGATGAAACTTCTTGACTGCGAAAATGAGGGCCAATGCTTCTTTCTCAATTTGGCTGTAGTTCTTCTGTGCCGGTGTAAACGAGATCGAAGCGTGCTCCACTGCCTTCTCCGTTTTGTCTGGGAAGATATGACTCAGTACCGCGCCAATTCCATCCTTTGAAGCCTCTGCGGCCACGATGATTGGCATCTTCGGGTCGTAGTGAGTCAGCAGCAGATTAGACATCATGACTTCTCTGGCTTTGTCAAACACTTCTTGATGCTTCTGCGTCCATTCCCATTTGACATCTTTCTTCAAGAGTTCATCCAAAGGTCCACGAAGCTCCTTGAGTTGCTTGATGAATCGTCCAAATTTTTATATCATCATAATCAGCATGAAATTCTGCAGAATTTTTCCCTTTATACTTTTGGTCTAACGGGTCTAACCAAAAAGTTTTTAGGAATTTTTATTTTATTTTTGCACTTTTCGCTGAAACGACTCAGCACGTGGCGCTACTCAGTGTGGCCGATTCCAAACCATTAAAATGCGGCATTTGCTTATTTTCGGTCTAAAAAATGCGGCAATTTTGATGAAAAATGCGGCAAAAAATTCGGCAGATTTATAAATCTTTAAAAAATCAAATAAAATATTTATAAATTTTATTCCCCATTGTAAGGGAGAAGAGGAAATGCCTCCCGGGAGCGATTCCCACCCCATGAAAAGCATCCATTAAAGGGCGGGCAAACGTGTCGCTGTAGCTTAATGGTGAAAGCTCTCCCCGGATAGGAGAAATGTGGGTTCGAGTCCCACCGGCGGCCTAACGTTTTGCCCCTCCCTTAGTCCATATTTCTCAGTACTTTTCACTTTGTCAAGCAATTATTGGTCGGAAATAAAGAGATCGTATGCATATGCACTGGGAAAATCAAAATCTGAATTAATTTAATGGAAATATAAGACTGCTGAGTTATTCGATTTTCATTCAATTCCGCTCATTGCTCTTCAGATTCTTGGCCACCGAAAAAAAACGATTCGCAAAAAAAAACAAAGATTCACTTTAAAATACCTATGTCTATTCGCGGAACTCCACTTTTTACAAAAAATTTTCTACGGGTGAGAAGGTGCCGGCGGTCCCGATAGGGGGCTGCTGGAAAATTTTTGAGAATTTTCAATCATTTCCTTAAGAAAATTGATCATTTTTAAATTGTAAGAAGTTGCGCCGGAGAAATTTTTAAATATTAGTATTAATGATATTTTTTGAAGAAAATTGAATTTACCGATAGGGGCCGCCGGAGAAAATTTTTGGAATTTGGGGTCTTTTTCTTAAGAAAATTGGTTATTTTTTTATTATATTTACAAAAATCTAAAAATTCGGAAAGAAAAAATGCGGGAGGGAGGCCAAAAATGCGGCAACTGTTCCCTGTTCGGCCACCCTGGCGCTATTATGTAATGACCCATTATCGTGAACTGCACTCCATTACAAGTCACCAAAATCCTCACATACATAGTCGCAATAAACTCGCGGCTCGCAGTGTTTCTTTTCGATTTCACAATTTTTGTGTTCCTCTGCAGGTTCAGAATTGCATTCACTTTTCACACTTTTATCCATACAAGATGCTATTATGACTTCACCAGAACCTGTAATGGAAAATTTTTTGAAACAAAAAAACAATTAAATTTGACAAAATACAAACTTTGCTTATTACCTATGGGTAAAATGAATTGTTCTAATAATAAAGCTATAAAAAATTTTATGTAAATGAATGTAAAAATTTTTATGTATGTAGATGGTCTCTTAAATAAAAATTTATGGTGTTTCTAAAAACCATAAAAACGAAAAATTGCAGAAAATATGTAGAAAAAATAAACAAAAAATGATAAATATTGAAAAAAAAAATCATAAAAAGTGAAAAATTGGAAAAATCGATAAAATTTAAAAAATACTAAAATTGAGAAATTAATTCCATAAATTTTTGCAAAAGGGTGGACCCCAACACTGAAGTACTTTTTGCAAAAGAAAAATAAAATAAAAGATGTTCTCCAAATAAAGATGTTCTTACTATTTTTTTCTCATAAAAATAAAAGATGTTCCCATTATGGAAAATTTTTTGAAACAAAAAAACAATTAAATTTGACAAAATACAAACTTTTTTTATAAGACAACACTGACTCATAATAATCTATAGTAAAAAATCTATGCTATTATAGGAATATTGCCATAGATATGATATTTGCAGTTTTTCCCAAAAAATCCGAGGCCAATGAATTTTTCCAAAAATCAGAAGGCGTAGGAAAAAACTTTTTGTAAACCTTGAGCTTGAAATTTTTCTTTAAAAAAATTAAGCCTGTTAAAGCTTGATTAAAATTCAAAAGATTCGAATTTTTATGATTTTTTTTTAAATTTTATGATTTTTTGTTTATTTTTTCTATTTTTGCGGGTTTTTTTAATTTTTTTTTTATTTTTTGGTCCCTAAGTTTCCGTCCCCAATTTTTTAATACTAAAATCAGCTTCATTGAAAATTTACGTACCAAAATTGCATTTTTGTAATTCGCACTTATCCACACCAGCAACACACTTTATTGGACCTTTTTTGGTAAGGAACTCTTCCGGATCCACACCGTATTTACCCTCAGTTCCGAGATGGCCAAACAAACCATCTGGGTTTTCAATGCCAACATAGCACTCAAACCCTGTTAATGAAAAATAAAATAGTTGGAATGATAAAAAAAATGAAAATGATAATTACCATGAACCGGATAAGCACAAATGAAAAAAAAACAGATTGAGAACAGCAAAAAATAATACATTTTTGTGAATTCTGAAAAAGTATAAATGGTTGCGAGATCGATGGTACTTTCCAGGGACGGCGCCAGAAAAAAAAATTTTGGAGGCGGCACAAATGAAAATATTTGAAAATAAATGAATTTTCCTTAAGAAAATATTCAATTTTTCTTCAAACCAGGCCGCTAAGGCCTGGTATATATATTCTCTGACAAAAATCTGTGAATAATGTTTTTTCAATGACAAGCATAATTTCTCTAATATATAGTAAGGCCTCAAATAGTCCTCTCTAATAATATAAGAAAATAATGGCCTCTCTAATAATAGAAGAGGCCCTCTAGAAGGGTGTTGAAAATAGAAGAGGCCCCTCTAACTACTTAAGTAAGTGAAGGGGCCTCTCTAATAGAAGAGGCCCAAAATAGAAGAACTCCCTTCCCAGTTAACTAGGATAAAATTATTATAAAAATCAATAAGGTGATGAATCATCAAAAAATATCGACATAAAATTTTCGAATTAGTTATGAAAAGCCATCAAAATTGTTCAAAAAAATAATTCTTTGAAAAAAAATTCTGAGAAAAATTTGAACAAAATTTTCCAAAAAATTGAATTTTTGAGAAAGATTTTTTGAAAAATTTTCAAAAAATTTTTAATTGAAAATTTTTGGTTTTATTGCATTTTTGCTTAAGAATTTCCCAAAAATGGCAAAATGTCGACGAAAATGTCGCCATAACTCGAAAATATCGATGTAATATCGAAATATCGACATAAAGTAGAAAATATCGACATAAAAGCTGATTATTATGGACTCAAATCAAACCAGAAATGCTTTTTATTTTATTTTCAGGCCATTTTGAGCCTAAAAAATATCGATTTCGATATTTTTTGATACCCTAGTGATGAATCGACAAAAAAAAAAATTTTCACGCGATGTCTCTACCATTGGGCTATTTTTTAAAGATTCGAAATTTTTCGTAAAAACTTAATTTTTCAGTAATTCGAAAAGTGTCGATGTTTGGTAGGAATTATAAAAAAAAATTTATCTGACCAGAATCAGCATAAAATTCTTCACAATTTTTCTTTTTATACTTTTGGTCTAACAGGTCTGATAAAAAAGTTTTCTTGGAACATTGAACCCATTGATACTTTTGGACCAACGACCCATCACGGTATTAAACCGGTATTCAAATGTTCTTGATGTCCTTTTCTATTCATTAGCAAAAGATAATGATGATCATAATAAAGGTGGACGAGGAAGAGGAAGGGGGGAGGGGTAAATATGGAATCTAAAAACCCGATAAGTACTAGGGTAGCGCGGGATCGGGATCCCGGTCAGGATCCCGCTGTTTAGGGATCGGGATTTTGATCCCGAATCCCGAAATGGCCGATCCCGATCCCGAACGCGGGATCCCGAATACCGAAATTCAAGATTTCAATCCCGGCCCAGATCCCGAAACTTTTTTTGATTTTTTAAAATTTGAATCGTATATTTTGCTTCTTTTTAATTTGACCAATCGTCTTATGGTTGAATATTTTATTTTTACAAGGCAGAAATCTTGTTCTCTCTATATTATTATGATGATAATGTTATTTCGCCTTTTTGAATTTACCTTTAAAAATTTCACATTTTTAAGCCATTATTGAATATCCCGAAAAAAATCTCGGGATTTCGGGATAATCTCGATCCCGAATTTACAATAGGGGTATCCCAATTAAAAAATCGGGATCAGGGATCGGGATCGACTCCGGCAAATCCCGATCCCGAAAATCGGCCGGGATCCCAATCCCGCGCTACAAGTGCCATAAATTTTTTAAATTTATTTTATCAGAAATTGATATCGGCAAAATTGGTTGGTTGATCAAAATGATTCGTGGTGAATAGCTTTGGTGAACGAGAGTGTTGTAGTTATCCAAAAAAATGATGATCGATTCCACGATCGATCATCTCTGAATTTATACAAATCATCACCACTAGAATGGTTCTTTCTATACAATTCCAATTTTGGTTAATGACTAATCACTCTGAAAAAGGCAGTAACATATTTTTGATGAAGCTTTTTCCCATTATATTTGAATTATTTTTGAAGTGATAAAAACATGTAAATGGCCGAGAATAGTAAAATTGAAATTCTAAAAAATAAATTGATTGAATTAAAAGACGCTCCAGGTGAATTATCAAAAAATGCTCCATTGTTTTCATGTATTTATTAGGCAAAATTCAATAAGCAAAAAAATTCGCCATTCTTTTCTGATCATTATTTCTTTTTCGAAGTCGAAATTGGGAAAAGTATTCAATTATTTTATATGAATTTTTTATTATTTATTTATTTATTTCCCCGGTTCATAATGCCCCGAGGGATTTTTCTCGAAATTTTTTTTATATACATGGACCTCAAGTTTTTTTCTTGATTAGGTCACCTTAATTATTATATGTAGTGTGACCTCTGGGAAGATGTTTATCCTCCTTAATCACACTTCCTTATAACTTGTAAGTATTTATTCGTCTCTAAAAATTTCGATTTAATTTTTTATTCTATAAAATTTTCAAAACAAAAATTAGTATGAATTTAATTAATATCAATAAGTTTGAACCAATTGAAGGGAAAGGATGCAAATACCTATTTATTTAATCTTGTTAAAAAAGGATTGAAATTAAAAAGACCATTCGTCTCAGCATTAAATTCTGCACCTACATTTCATAAGGTATTTATTTTATCTTTTATACTTTTTTATGTAAAAAAGTTTATGAGTACTATTATTCTATTTTTGCACTTTCGGATCAAACGACATAAAATGCGCGTCAGAAAAGTCCGGAAATCCCTTTTGAAAAAATGGCATTGAAGTGATTGTTTTGTTTGCAGAGAATAAATCTCCGCGCGATCACAAATTGAGAGAAGTGTGAACATTGGAAAAAGCTATTTATATGGGCTAGGTGGAGGGGCACGCCCACTCCCCGGAGTGACACGCCCACTCAAAGACGGAGTGGTCTTTGGATCTGATGCAATGAAATGAAGGAAGAGAGGCTAGGAGAAGAGAGAACAAAAGCGCCAAACGCATTCGACGAATCGTTTCGAAACAAAATTTGACAATAAAGGAGTCCCAGATTTCCGAACTTTTCTGACGCACATTTTAGCACCGAATCCATCGATGGTGAGGAGAGCACATGTTTTGCTAGATTTTATAATAAAATGGTCTTTTTTAATTGTAAATAATTCATTTCTCAAGCTCATTTTTCACTTGATTATTTTCGTACTCATGTATAAGAAGTTTTGAACGATTTTATGGTTCCAATTCCAAAGCATTAAAAAAATGTTTTTTGCCCAATTAAAATGAAAAAATATCCAACAAATCATTGTAATTTTCTGCCTATTTTGGCCTAATTGTAGCAAGCTAATGAGCTTTAAAAAATTGATTTCGATTGAACAATTAATGTCATAGCATCCATTCTAACGCCCTGTACCGAATCATCTTAAGGACAATTTTTTAATTAATTGAAAACAAAAATAAAACCCATAATTATGGCATAATTATGTTTGTAAATATCAAAAATTAATTTTTTGGAGTTTTTCACATTTTCCCAGATCAAAAAAGGACGGTTACAATATGTAGTTCAATGAATGTGGATTTGCGAAATAAAATTCTTTACCCTATGAATTTTTTCTCAAGGCATATCCGTTCACATATTTTAGCTTATTTAAAATCCAGACACCCACGAAGGAATAATTTTGGTCAATTCAAGGTTTATTTTGATGGGGGAGAGCAACATATCTCGTCTAGTCATTATTCGCCTTTTAAGAAATGAATAAATTTACGGGGACAGGAACACCATGTAAAAGTGTCAACATACATCCATCTCCCAATCATTCTTCCCTATAAAAATTTTTCAAAAAGCGATTATGATGTCCAAAATCCATCTGATTCTGCTGCTGATCTGTCTGATCGCCAACTCGTTCTCGAACTTTGCCGATGCGGATGAAGACGGCAATGAGCCGGACGATGGACTCTCGGATGCGGACATGGAACGCATCAACCAGATGGACAAGGAGAACCGATGCGGCTTCGTGGGCTGTCTCCACTATGAATTGGTATTGAATCAAACATTTTGCCGAGGGACAGAATTTCTAATTTTTGGTCCTAAAAATACATCTCAAAATCTGTTCATCTAAAGAGCCTGACTATCAAAAACAGAACCTCTGGCCAAGTAGACGTCCAGCAAAACAATTGGCCAAAGCCTCTTGACTATGGATTTTTCTCCGGGTATTTTTGTGGGAGTTCCTATTTAGAATGTACGAGAATGTTGGGTTTTCGGGTTGTAATCTAACCCCACACCCCCCCCAAACGAACCTAAAGCGTATCTATCTACATATCCAACCCCCGTTTATCGAGCCTGAT
>LDKF01000749.1:3213-13410 GCA_001026735.1 Rotylenchulus reniformis | reverse complement strand
CTACATTAGGGTGCCACGGAACCGGGACCGAGACCGGGACCGGTCCGGGACTCCCGGTCACCTCGGGACCAGAGTCCCGGTTCCGGTTCCGGTTTTTAAAAACCGGGATTACCCGGTTCCGGTTTTTGAGGCCGGGACTGAAAATGCACCCCTAAGAATGGCATTTTTGCCAAAAATTTTAACAAAATATGAGGTTGAATTGGTGAAAATTCCTTAACAAACCTGATTTTTTCCGCCCTAAAATGCAAAATTTTCCTGCCCCCTCCAATTATTATCAATTTGATATTCTTTCTACATACTTTTTATATATACCTATCTTTTTATCGTCTTCTTCTTCTTCTCTCTTTAATTTTTTAAATTAAAGAAAATTATGCGTATTTTTTAGATACATATATAAGGTGTAATTTCTTAATAAACTAAATCTTCTAAAGAATCGAATTTGAAAATTTTCATGGGCGAATAAAAAATTTTATTGCCTTTGGTTTCTTCATAGTCAGATTTTAGTTAGATTTGTTCTGATTTTCGACTCAGTCATTATTTTTTTCCTGATTTTTGAATTTTCAAAAAAAAAGTGAAAATTCCAATTTTACACTGAATTTTTTCAAACTAAAAAATTGGTATAATTTTCTACATTATTTTTAAAATTTATTTGTTTAAAAAAATTGTTAAAAAATTTGAATTTTTTAAATTTTTGGACTAAAGGCTGGTCCCGGTCAGTCCCGGTCCCGGTTTTTGCGAAAAGTCCCGGTTCCGTGGCACCCTATTCTACATGCGGCAACCCGCCGGCTATGCATATGGTGGCATACAATATGTATATAGTCGGGTTACCACATGTACATACAGGGTGACCAAAAAGTCCTTGCACTCAATGAATTTTAAATAACTTTTTTATTAATTGATCAAATGACAATCTAATAGGGTCAAAAGATGCGCAACAAAATTGTGACATAAAAACTTATATTATGTTTAAAACTTCCCGCCCTTGGAAAAGGAAAAAAGTTTTAAGGAAAAAATTTCGTTGACGGCACGCAGGCCAAACTGTGCGATTCCAAAATTTTATGAGGAGTAGCCCAGGGCCTGACCTTCAAAATAGCCCAGAGAGAATAATTCTTTCAAAAGAATATTCAGGAAAAATATGGACTTTAATAGAGGGATATTTATGGAATATGCCAATTTTGAGGGTCAAAAATCGGGTGGTCATTCATCTGTAAAGCTTATAACTTAGCTCATACCAAAGCTAGAGACATAATCTTTTTTGTCATAGATAGAGCACTAAATTAGCTATGAAATCTGTTAAAATTGATTCCAAAATAATTTCATAAAAGAAAGTTATACAACCGCTAAAAAATTTTCCGTTTGCGCCGCAGCTATGGGATGAGAACTTTTTTCACAACTTTTTTTATTAATCAATTAAAATGGAAATTTTTAAATCTATATTGTAGAGAACATATTGCTCTATTAAATCATAAAAAGATCTTTTTCAAAAATTCATTCTCAAAATAATTCAGAATTTTTTATAGTCCGATTTTTCTACCCTCTCATGACTTCAAAAAAGGTTGGATTTTTGGAGGCTTTTGTTTTCTATTTTGATAAATATTTCCCGATATTCAATGACTAGACTTTATAGAGAATTAAATAAGCTACAAAATAAAAAAAAGTGGTAGACAATCAATATTCTATAAAAAAGTTATGGACGTAATAAAAGTGTGCAAGGACTTTTTGTAGAACCCGCAAGCCGCAAACCAATATGTGCATAGCCGGAATATTAACGTCAGATGACGCAATACGTCAAAATAGACGTCAGAATCAAAAATCAAAAACTGACCCATAATAGGCCCTTTATCTAATTTTAGATGATTTTGGAGAAAATATTATTTTGACGTCAGCGTCAATAAGTGACGTCAGATGATGCAGGATGTCAGAATGGACGTCAGAATTGGACTCAAGGTCAAAAACTGATCCTAGGATGTGATTTTGGGTCATTTTGGGGACATGAATTTTTTTGCAAAAAAGGGGTACAAACCAAAGTGTTATCCTGAATACTTACTTCATAAGGATTCTCTTCAATTCAATCTCATAAAATCAATAATTATTGTTCGACTGGCTAGATTCACTCCCTATGTTGTTTTTTTTTTTGGTGATTTATCATAAATTTTTCATAAATTCATAAAATAAAGTTAGACAAAAATGAAAAAATTTGGCCAATTTTTGTTTTTATGAGGACCATAAAATATATATTTGCTAATTATTATTCGTCTCAAAAAAATTCATATTATTTATTATTTTGGAGCAGACGGAAGGGAGTGTTTATAGCAAAAAATTATTTTCCTCGTATTTTTAGGATTTCCAAATGAATAAATTTGGGAATAAAAATCCTATAAAATGGAAAAGGCCATAAAAATTCATAAATTTGGTGTCAATAAGAAGGAGCTCAAACACTCACATTCCATAACATTCGTCTCAAAAAATTTACCAAAAAACCTAATAAAATGATGTTTTCAAAAACATTGTCCGCCATTTTTCTGCTCATTTTTCTATTATTTTCTTCATTTTCGGATGCCAGTGTTTATGATAAATTTGGCCGAATAGTGTGCGCCGGGTCAAGGGGGCCTTGTCCAAGAGGTATGTGATCCAAAAAAAATTTTCGATAGAGCGTAAAATATGTACTCGTTGTCAAGTATTATTTATTTGCTTAATTTAATTATGCAATTACATATTTAAAATAGTTGTTTTGGAGCAGATGGGTGGAAGGTTTTATAAAAAAATTATTTTCTCTGTTTTTTCCGGTTTCAAATGAATAAATTTGGAAAGAAAAATCCTATAAAAGGAAAAGAAAAAAATATCACATTTAAAAAAGTTATAAATCGGTTTATCAAAATTGTTATCCGACGCAGAAATTTTTGCTCTTCGACTTTCATAACGGATTTCGGGTGGTAATTTTTTATGGAAAAAATCAGAGCATATTGATATGTTTAACCTGATCCACGTAAATTACAGAGAAAGTTGAATTGGCCAATCGCCGCTTTCCTTTTGCATATCTATCTGATCGCTGGCTTCACACGGATCAACGTCCAAAGCCATCAAAGCCATTGGGGAAGAAGGCCCAGAAGAATGAAGATATGGCAGAAAAGGAAGAAGCGGATGTCTGATCACTGATTGATAAGAATTTATAAGTTGTGAAAAATTGCTGATCAATAAGTGTATTTTTTGGCTGGCATTTTTCGCAGAATTTAATTAAAGCAAAAATATTTTTTATTTAATTTTTAAATACAGAAGCGATCCCAGCCAAGGAGAAAATTAGTGATTATCTTGGCCATATTATTTTTCGAATTTTGTCAAATTTATTAAGGCTCATTATGTAACTCTGCTAATTTGATGCTCTATCTTTTGACAACAGAGGTCCATTTTCAAATTTTTTGAAAAAAATCATCTGAAAACTACTACCCGGTGAAATTTTTGACGCTGAATCCGATTCTAAAGTCCATTTTGACGTAATGCGTCATTTAACGTCATTTTTTGACGCCGATGTCAAAAAAATTATTTTTCATTTTTACCAAAAAATAACTTTCCTAGGGTAATTTTTGACGCTGATTCCGATGCAAACGTCCATTTTGATGTTTCTTAGGTGATTTTATTGGAATTTTTTTTGCACGTCAACGTCAAAAAGTGACGTTAAATGGCGCATTACGTCAAAGTGGACTTTAGAATCGGATTCAGCGTCAAATATTACCATTAGAATGTCGTTTTCAGATACGGGGAGAAAAAATTTAAAAAAAATTGAAAAAATTGTGGACCTAAACTGTAAAAGTACCCTTTTGACAACAAGGACCTTTTTCTAGGTTGAGTTAAGCCGAGTTTTTAGTAGGGTTCGGACTTTTAGGGAATTCCCTATTTTTTAAAAGAAATGGAAACGTAGGGAAACGCTCAAAAACGCGTTTTTGGATATATTTAAACGTATTTTGGTGAACTTTTTTTCCTATTTTCCCTATTTCTTAAGCCCGGCTGGATTTTTCCCTATTTTCTCCCTATTTTGGCCATTTTTTAAGAAATTCTTCACAAAAATGAAATAAAACCCGAACATTTTAGATTTTTTGGAAAATTTTTTAGTTTTTTTCGGAAAATTTTTTGGGAAATTTTTAGTTTTTTTTCTAAAAATTTTTCAAATTTTTTTCACAAATTTTTGAAAAAATTCAAAAAAAAAATTTTTAATTTTTTATATTTTATATTGCATGAATCTTCCATTTTTATTTTGAAAACATCTCAAGAT
The DNA here is from genome assembly GCA_001026735.1 of Rotylenchulus reniformis. Classification (NCBI taxonomy): domain Eukaryota; kingdom Metazoa; phylum Nematoda; class Chromadorea; order Rhabditida; family Hoplolaimidae; genus Rotylenchulus; species Rotylenchulus reniformis. The sequence continues at coordinate 9,143 of LDKF01000749.1, read as the reverse complement.
ATGGTTAATTTGGTTTTAAAAGGCTTAATACGCCTTTTTAGACGAAATTTTTGAATTTTTAGATCATATTTTGAAAAAAAAATTGCCTATTTTTGCCTATTTCACTACTTTTCTCCCTATTTTGGCCTTTTTTTGCTCCCTAATAGGTCCCTATTTTGGCTTAGGCTTTTGCCCTAAAAGTCCGAACCCTAGTTATTAGCTTGGTAAGAGTCAGGAGTCAAGTTATGAGAGTGACCCATAAGACGTTAGAGAGTATGTATAGGTGTGACCGGAAAGTTCTGTCATAGTAGAAAGAAATTTTTTAAATCTCATTGTTTCTTTTTACAACCCATTATGAATTTGCTCTCAAATGGAAGCTTGGAGTCTGCTAATTCTAATAAATTTTTCAAAAAAATTTAGCTTCATTTTTTCCTGTCAAAAAATTGTCTGTAAGCCATTTGCTTCCCATTAGTGGCACATATAAATCTCTTTATAGAAACTCCCTTTTGCCAATTAAAAATGGATTTTTAATAATTTAATTTACCCAACTAGCCAAGCTCTATCGAATAGGATATAAAGACTTTATAAAAATAAAAAAAATATTGAAATTTCCATTCTTCTTAAAAATCGCCTTGGTAGAGTTTAATCGAAAAAGTGAATTTTCCGCAAAATAAATTTTATCGGTCATTTAATTTACTAATCGATAGAGCTCGATGAGATGAGTAAAATTAAGTATTAAATGTCCTTGTTTTGATTATAAAAATAACATTTTCAGGGAAAAGAATGAAATTTGATCATTATTTTGAAAGCCTCTTAACACCTCTAAATTTATAAAGGATTGATTTTTTAAGGCTAGATTCAAATTCTCCACATTTTATTGTCTATGCCTGACATCGATATTCTTTTTTCCTCAGCGTTTTTAATGATTTTATAAATCAAATAATATTTCTACACATTGAGTTGACTTGGTTACAGACAATTTTTCGACAGGAAAAAATGAAGCTAAAATTTTTTGAAAAATTTATTAGAATTAGTAGACTCCATGCTTCCATTTGACACCAAAATCATAATGGGTTGTTAAAAGAAACAATGAGATTTAAAAAATTTCTTTCTACTATGACAGAACTTTCCGGTCGCCCCAATATATTAGACCTGCTGATCTATACTAGATCCCCAATAATATTAATATCCATTTAATATTAAACAATTATTTATTATAAAATAATTTTCCAAATGAACAATGATCCCTTACAACATGAAAAACAATCATATTTGGATCAATCATTTTCCCCTACTCTAGCTAGTACAGATAGGGACTGTCATAGAAGCCTTGGCCGATCAGGATGCCGCCCTCGTCGCTGTGCGCCCACTTGGTCCGTCCCAAGTGCCCTTCGCGCTTGTTGTACCGTACCGTCTTCTGCTGGTCATTGTCAGCATTGCGCACCAGGACACCGTAGATGCTCAACTCGCTGGTCATCTTGCCAATCTGAGCCCGTGGTAAAAGAAAGGATGGAAAAATACATTGGGAAATTACAGAGAAAATGTCTGGAATCCCGTAGTAAATGAAATGTATGGAAAAACAGCAAAATCCCAGAGAAAGCTCATGAAATAGCCTAGAGGCACATAAAAGCAACTTCCAGAGAATTCGATGGGAAATTCCAGACAAATTTTTAAAAATTATACCCTTTCTTGAAATGATTATTTCATTGCTTTAAACCCTTTATTATGAATTGAAATTTACATCATTAGATAGAGGAGAGTCTAAAGTATCTAAAAATATTTTTTCCCGATTTTTTTGCATTTATTTTATATTTATTTTTTAATGCTAAATACCTCTGGAAATTTTTTTCGCTAGAATGAGCGCCGGGAAATCCAGCGGATTCTTCCAGAGAATTCGATGGGAAATTCCGCTGGAATTTTCTTTTACTACGATGGAAAAAACCACTGTAATTTCCCACCGAAAATGGCTGGAAAATCCCAGCGAATTCTCTGGAAACTCTTTTACTACGTCCCACTGGAATTTTCCATACAATTCTCTGGGATTTTACAGAGAATTGCTTTCTTTTACTACGGGCTCTGAGGATGGTTAGAGTCTGGCAGGATGGCATAGTTCTGTAAAATGAGAGAGAGAGAACCATGCAATTATCATAAGTCGATGTACCGAAAACCCGTACCGTAGTACGCACACGAACTTCATGAAGTATGTGATGATTCGTTATACTGGTTTTTTGTCAACATGCGTTACATGTGTTTTTAATAAGTGAGGACATTATACGAGTGCCCTCTACTGATGGGTATATAACACTTGTACGTGTTTTTTTCAAAACTTTGAACTCTAATTGCAGCCCATTCATAATGATAGCTCTGTTCAAAAATAAGTTTAATGTCAAAAATTTGCTTCAAAATGAGCCTGAGCCCATCCAAATTGGTCCATTTTGAAAGGAATTATGGCCAAATACGTGAATTTGGCCAAAAATTTAGGCGCTACTTAAAAAAAATTTTTTTAATTTTTTAAAATTTTTTTAAAAATAAATTTAGGCGCTACTTTTTTTGTCAAGGAATTTCGATTTGGACGTAGGATGGAATTTTGGAGAAGAATCACGAATTTATTGGTTTATTCAGGTGGATGACGTATCGGATGACGAAAATGAGATGGAAGATGCCAATTTTGAGAATTTTGTGAACGAACAATAGGGTTTATTAATCGTTTCTCTGTTTAAAATTTTCAACTTTATAATTTATGCAAAATTTTATAAAATTTATTAATTTTCTTCAAAAATTTTGTTATAATTGATGATAATAAATTTATAAAAAAAATATTTGAACATGTTACACTTCTTCAAATTCTTTCTGGCCTCATTTTCTGTCCAAATGCCATCAAAAAATTATTTTGCACCCTCTAGATTTGAACCTTCATCCCCGAACCTCCACCCATTTTTGTGTCATATTTGCTAACCACTAAGCCAACGAAAAAAAACAATTTTCGTCAAAAGGTCAGACACTCGGGAACACCGTGTACACTATCTAATAAGATGCACTTTACTGTTTTTTTAATGTTTTGCGACTTTTTTTATGATTATTCATGACTTTTTTTAGCACTTCAGCAATTTCTTGTCATAGTCATACACATACAGTAGAAATGGTTTTTTACTCTGAATTTAGCCGAGGAATACATTGGCAAACGCCACTGAAAAGAAAAGTACGAAAAGGAGCAGAAAATGATAGAGAAAACAGGGTAGAGAAAAAGAGCATGAGAGAAAACAAAGTGGCAGAGGGAAAAGGGAATATGTCTGCTTACGGCCGCGCTAACTAAATAACAGCGGGCGAACGAAAGACCGAATTCCACACTTTCCGATGTTTCGCTATCTGTGTTTTTGTAATTCGATTTTCGTTTCAGAGGCTTTTCATATTTCCCACTGCAGGGTAGAAAAATTTTTTTTTACTGTACCATACAATAGTTGTGACTTTAAAATCGAACATTTCAAATAAAAACAAAAGGAATTCCACATTTCAGAAATATTTTTTCTCATAGATCCAATCTACATAATGTGTAAGATCAATAATTGTTATTCAACAACACCGTAGATTCATCCTCTTTATGGATGGATTTTGATGATTTCATCCAACACTTCGTAAATGGCTTCTTTTTCTCATTTTTTACATATTTTTCGACTCCATTAATCCATCGTTCATCATTTCGTTCTGCTGACTTTTTTCTTTTTACTGAATTACCAACAGAAAAAAAGAAAAAACTAATTCGTCCTAAACTTTTTGGGCGCTAGTTTAAAGACGTTAACTTTTGAAAACCCACAAATTTAACAGGAGGGAGGGACCCTTTTCATTTAATAACCAAAATAAATTTTTTTCCGATTTTTTACTTTTTTAACTACTTTTAAAGCAAAATAGTTGCAAAAAACAAAAAAAAATTATCCCATTTTTCTCGAAGGGGGGGTGCCCTTTTAGTGGGTTTTCAAAAGTTAACGTCTTTAAACTAGCGCCACTTTTTGATTTTCGACCTGAACTTTTATGCGAAAAATTTAAATCCTATCTAATTTTTTACCACTAATTTTTCACAGATTAAACTAATTCATTACCCTTTCAGCAACTCCTTATTTTATTTTAGCAAAAATCCTTAATAAAAAACCTAAATATGCTGCCAAAACAACAAAAATACATTCCGCCACATAAGCGATCACTTGGCACCTCCAAAAACACCGAGCGCTTCTACGCGGTGTCCATCGGCCGCCGCCCGGGCATCTACTGGAGTTGGCAGTGGGCAAAGCGCCAGGTGGAGGGCTGGGCCGGCAACACGTACCGCAAGTTCAACGACTACGTCGGCGCACGCATGTACATGGACCAGTTCCGGGCGCAGGAGGAGCCGGAGCAGGACGCGGAAAACTACGGTTTGTTGCAGTGTTATTGTTATGCTAATAAAAAAAAGTTAAGGATTTATAGCTGCACCTTAAAATTCAGTTTATTTTTGTTGTCAGGTTTTTTTAATTATTGCCTTATTAAGTTGAAATTTAAAATATACGACCGCGAAGTTTAGGACCTTAAACTTGTTTTACACTTGTCGATTCCCGGATCGAGTCGTTTCGGTTTCGGCCCCGCCGTTTCGGCGCCAGATCAGTTCGGCACCGTTTTTCCAAAATTTTAAAGAAATTTGTATAAAATGGAGCGTATTTCGATATATTCTATTGTTTTTTGCTTCGATTTGAGGAATTGGAAAACTTCTTGAGGGTATGAGATACCTTATTTTCAAAATTAAACACTTTTTAACTAGTGCCGAAAATTTTTTCTGGCTACGCCACTGGCTCCCGATATAATGATTTTTAATAATAATTTAAGTTAGATTTAGATTTTCTAATCCTTACCACCGTAACTCTTTGTTAGAAAAATGACGAAATTCTTTCCAGCTAAATAAAAATGAATTTTGGGTTTTTTTGCTACTAAAAAAATCTTAAATTTTACAGCGTATGTGGAGGATGACGAGGGTGCCTACTATTGCGGCGACGATGACGACGTTTATGCGCCGGCCACCACCCATTCATCGTCACGTAACAACAACAACAACTTTGTGCCCCCAAACTACGCTCTCGAGCCGATTGTGGAGCCGTGGGTCGCCGGCTGTCAGCCCGCCTATTTCACCCGGGACGGTCTGCGCCATCCCATCGTGTTCGCGGACGGATGTTCGCTCGGCAATGGACAGCAAAAGGCAAAGGTATGATAATAATAATTTTGGAACTTTTCTTAATTTTTAACTTTTTGCGAAAAAAATCCTTAACTTTTTAGAATTTTCATAACAAAACCAGGTTTGCTTTTATTCATCTTCAATTTTTTTTCTATTTAAATCAATATTCTGTAATAAAAAGCCCTTATAATTTTTTTATAAAATTGGTGTTTAAATAAAATCGAAAAAACAGAAAAATAAATTAAAATTATTATTTTTCCTATGCCTATAACTAGCGATTAGGCCAGAGCGCCAGGGATGCAAGTGGCAGGTCCGTAGCCAGAAATCGCGCTTGGAGGGGCGCGGCCGGAAAAATTTTGGGGAGGAGTGTTTCGAAAGCCTCGATAAGTGACACAGAAGAAATTTTAGGGATTTTAGAGCCTTTTTCTTAAGAAATTTTTTCCAATTTTGTGTTTATATGAAGCAATCCCATTCTATTGGGGATGCCAGCGAAATTTTGGAAAATTCAGTCACTTTTCATAAAGAATTCGGTCAGTTTTTCGATTTTTTCTTTTATTTTTTCTTCTCTTTCTTTCTCAAACCCCCGGAAAATTTTTTAATTTTTCGGGCTTGGTAGGGGAGGGGCGCCCCCCTGCCTACGGGCCTGCCAAGTGGGCTATGCCTCGCAATAGGGGCGTAACGAGTGGGGAGCTAAGGGGGGCTGAAGCCCCCTCCCCCGAAATTCTAAGATCCAAAAAAAAATGAAAAGGTCCCCCTTTTA
>LDKF01000748.1:31749-49154 GCA_001026735.1 Rotylenchulus reniformis | reverse complement strand
AAATGTTCCGCCATTTTTAAAGGTAAAAAAATCCGGCCAAAAATATAAAAAAAAACACATACAGGATTTGACCGAAATAACTCTTCAATTTTTCAAGGCAAAAAAATTTTACACCGAAAAATGAAAAGGTTCTTTAGTTTAAGAGCTTAGGGACTTAGGATAAAAACTAATTTATACGAGAAAAAATTGCTTTAATTAATTTTACGCACTTTCCTGTACTCTGCGGCGCGAGGTGCACTACGAATCTGAAAAATTAATAAAAATTTAAATTTTTTGCAATTTTTTCACCACGAAAACTCGTTGGATGGCGGGAGAGGAGGAGGAGGCGGAAGTGTCACTGTTGTTGTTGTTGTTTTTCTCTTCACCCCAGCGCATTGCACGCCATGGCTCCAGCAACACCGGCAGGGTTCGGTTCAGGGTGCACGCCTCAGGGGATCTTAAAGTTGGAAAATTCGAAATTTCGGGCGAAAATACTTGTGAAATCCAATTTTCTGGAAAAAATTCGAGAATGCTTTCGCTCAAAAAAATTTTTCCTAATGACACAAAATAAAATTTAAAAAAATCATAAGGACAAAGAAATCTAAAGGCAATTTTATGAGAAATTAATTCTATGTAGAATATTAAAATAGAAATATTCTAAAGGCCTTAAAAAGGCGAAATAAAATTTTCCTCGATGGGTATCCCCCCTCCCCCTCCCCTCTGTGGTCTGGTCTGGGGATCCCTATGGAATTCAATTTTCTTCGGATTTCCTATTTTAACCTCGTGTTTCCTAGTTTCAGTTGGCGCCGAAATTGCAGAATTATAATTTCTTGTCCTTCAAAAAAAAATTTTGCTTGGATTTTTTTTTCTAAAATTTTGACCAATTTGACCTAACTTTTCTGAGCTTTACATAAAACTAAAAAAGTCTCTCGATAGAAATGGACTTTTCTGCGATCTTTTGAAGCGAATTCCTTCTTGTAAAATAGCACATAAAAAGTGGATAAATAGAGGAAAAAGAAACAAACAACAACCATTTAAAATAGCATGCTTTCGCGTCATAAAATCATAGCGCCGAAAATAAAATTTGATTTCTACAGGAGTTTTGCGCCGATTTTATTTTCCTCCGCTTCTACCTTTGCTGCGCCCGGCGCGCCCAACTCGCGGCATTGTTGGCGAACAAATGTGCTGCGCAGTCGCGCGTGCTCGCGCGCACCGGCCTCCGCGCATACAGCAGGTCCGGCTGCGTGTAGCAGTACATGCGCAAGGGCAACAGACAACGCTCCAGATAGTTGGCGAACTGTTTTTGGAAAATGAAAATTTAATTCGTTTTATATTCAAAAAAAATTAAAATTAAATTAAATATCACCAAAAAAGTAAATGCTAAAATAAAAAAGGCCTAGTCTAAATTTTGGCCATATATTTTCAAAAAAATCCGAAAACTTTGCCTAAAAATGCATTAAAATTTGGACAAAACTCAAAAATCCATAATTTTCTCCAAAAAATTAGAAAAAATCCATTTTTGTAATTTATAAGTAATTCCTTTATCCTATAATAATTCCTTTATCCGTTTCCCCTGGAATAAACATTTAAAAATGCGTTGAAAAAATACTCCCAAAAATACAAAATTTGTCCGAAAATGGCCAATGTTTATGGCCATTCTCATAAATTGGTGCACTGTTTCCCAAAAAAGGCAAAGATTTGATGAAAAAATAAATAAATAAAATTCTTACACAAAGGTAGGGGAGCACCCAGCAGAACTGCAGGGCCAACAGGTGCAGGCCGGCACCGCCGATCCGGCTTCGCCATCGGCTGACGAACGAAGGCCAAATGGAGGAGGGCCATCGGCAACAGTTGGTCCGACGACGCCCCTTGGAACTGTGCGGAAATTTTATGAATAAAATTTTTGGTCGATTTTTTGCTTTTTTTCGGTGCCAAATTTGGCCAATTTAGCGGAATTTTTGCAAAAAAACGGATCAGATTTCGAAACCCAGCGAAAATCCTTTTTCTGGAGGGACCTCTCTCAAAATTCGGCGGATGGCCTAGTGGCTAATGATGCAAATTTCATGCGTAGGGTCTGAGCGGAGGTTCGAACCCGGCCCCGGGAACTTATTGTTTTTTGCTCAGGATAAAAAAATCCTGTCTAAAAAATCGGATTCTATGCAATAAACCGTCTTTGAGAAAGCAAAAAAAATTTTTAGGAAAATCCGTAAATTTTTTATACCAACTTTTTAGTGTCGACCATTATTGCGTCACATAGCACAATGACAGTTTCTCTGATCGGCTCCGATCAGATCAATTATAACCCAATCACATCAGGGGGAGGGGTATTCCTGTAGTTTGTGTCGCAATTTTACCCCCCGCAATTTATCGGACCCTGTATTTTTCTGTAGTTTGTGTCTCAATTTTCCCGATCAAATTTTTTTTTTGATCCTTTTGATTCCCAAATTGAGTTTCTTGGAGTTTTCAAGGGTGCTGAACATCATTGCATACCTATTTTTTAGAAATTGGACCTTTTTAGGCCAGAAGGCGGAAAAATCGAACAAAGACACCTAAAATCAGCCTCTATAGGCAGTTTTGATGCTTAGGTAAATTCAAATTATTAAATGAAAATTCAAGGGCCTAGAATCACCATTTGAAAAAATTTTTCTTCAACATTTCCACTTTTGGTCTGATAAAAAAAAAGTTACAAATTTTAAAAGCCTCCTAGAACACAAATTGGGATTAAAAATCAAATACAAATAAATTTTGGTCTGGCTGGGGTAAAACTAAGATACAAAAGTTTGTACAGAAGTGCCTCGGATACCTGACTGCAAATGCCTATGTGATCTTTAGGATTTGCTACATGCTACATCTTTAGTTGTGATTATTTGTCCAATTTTCATTTTTTTGCATATTTTTGGCTTCGATTTTTTCCTTTTTTGGCCCTCAAAATTCTCCTTACCTGCTGGCATTTTGGTTGGCTTTGGCATTATGTCTCGCTTGTTGCTGTTGTTGTCTGGATCCCCGTTGGCGGTGCCGATGGGATCTGCTTCTGCGCTGGGCGGCCAAGGTGGGCGATGCGGAACATGGCCTGCTGAAAGGGGGGGCATCCGGATCCGGAGGGGACAATTGGACACCGAAAACCCAGAATTATTCATGGGGATGGATCACCCCTAATAAAAATTTCTGGCTAAATCTGATTTCAGGTATCCTCCACTAACAAAAATCTCTAGAAACTAGAACCGCCCCATACCCTTGATTCTCGACACCCCCTATGAACTCCCCCCCCCCATTCGGCGGGTTTGTTCGAATCCGATTCGGACCGATTAGCTTACTTTCATTTTATTTAAATAAGATTTTGTCCCCGATTATGATGATTTGGCCCCTCAAATACCCATAGTTCCGGAATTCGGGGACTAGGGGTCGAGTCGTTACCTGGCCTGATCAGCTCCGGCCGTGTTGCCCCCTTCAGGTTGCTCTTCATCCCTCCGGAACAGTGCGGCCAGTGATGGATATGAGGAAGATTTGTGTTCCACAGGACTTTCCGGCGGAATGTTCAGGCAGCAAGTTGCTGCGGTTCTTCCGCCGGAGGCGGACGCTCCCGGCTCCGGACTATCATCATCCTCTTCATCCGGAAGCGATGCGGAAGATGAGGAGGCAGAGGAGCAGGAAGAGAAGATGATCAGGGCCGAAGGACATGGTTGTTGTGCTGGTGGTCTTCTAAACTTGCCAGCCGGCGGTGAAGCGGAGGAGGGCGAGGAGGGAGCTGATGATGTACTGCTTGAACTTGACGATGAAGATGGCACTGCGGATGAGCGCAGGGAGGCAGAGGAGGCGCGGCGCTGGCAGGACATGCGCCAAAAAGTTGTTCAGCAACAAGTTGCAGGACAACAACAGCCAAAATACGGAGGAGTTTAGATTGTTATTTGACGAGGAAGATGAAGAATAAAGACGGGATTTTGCTGCTCTGCTCAAATCGGAGGATCAGGAGGAGGAGAGATTATGATCTATCCGATGAGGAGGAGGAGGAGCTAGCTGGACGACGCGGACCCCCGAGGGGGGAAACGGAGGATTTTGACGGCTGAGAATGCGGATGATGAAGAAGATGATGATTCTTCCGATGGGATTTTTAGGGGGAAGATGATGATGTGCTTCCCGGAGCGAAAAAGTGGAAGAGGAAAATGTTGCCACCCTCTCCTCCCTCCCTCCCTCAACGACGAAAACGGGAATTTGTTGGATGAATGAGTGACAAATTGGGAGGGGGATGATCAGTGATCCGCAGCAAAGTGCCTCAGGCACTGATCAAACTCGGGATATTTTTTGATTTTGGATCTGATCAGTGGTCCTGCTCGGCAGGCGGATCCTGATCAGGGGTGAGAAGAGGTTGATCAGCAGAACAGCTAGGAAGATTGATCATTGTTCATTGTCAACAAAAATGCTCCAAGCAATGATCATATTATAAAGATTTTGAATTTGTAACTGATCAGGTAGATCTTGAGCAGGAATCCTGTACACTTTGGGTCTGATCGTACATTGATCATGGGTGGATCCTGACCACTTTGAATACTAATCACTTTGTGAATGTTTGGGCACGGATCAGGGGTGGATCCGGATCATTTTGAGACTGCTCGGGCACTGATTAGAAGTCTGATCATGATCAGGGATCCTTATCATTTTGGGTCTGCGCAGGCACTGATCAACAGTTTGATCCTGATCAGGGTCCAGGGGTGAGCAAAATATCTCTTAACGATCCCGGAAAATCAGGATTCCGCTGGATTTTTTATTCTCAGAAAATGGAACTTTGTCGAATTCACAATTCACTGGTCAGAATGATCAGGCGCATTCCATTGGAATTTTTTGTCTTACGATCAGTTGGATCATGATCGATCATTATATCTTGATCACTCCAAGAACGTGTTTGTCGACCGAGTTATTCGACTGATCAGACGCAGGATTTTTTTGTCTGATCGGTTTTTGGTTTTTTTTTGTCGTCCGATCGGCGGGCGAAAAGTGAGTTAATTTGGGGAGAACAGCAGAAGCAGGTCATTCATCCATCCATCGGTGATCAATTTGCTGATTTATGAGTTCCCCGGTGGTGGTGGTCATCACAGCAGCGGCAGAGGCAATAAATCGTCGCAAAGGTTTATGGGTTCCGGAATCCGGATCCCAAAAATCACCGTTTATTGCATAGAAAAGAAGAACAATGCCCAATTGACATAGATTCAAAAAATAAATTTGCATATTTTTGAGGATCAAAGATGCCGCCATCCTCTTTAGGAAATAACGAAAATTCAATCCCCCGATTGGGAACCCCCGAAATTTGGACCCGAAACCGGGGAGGGAGAACCCCCGACAGACCGAAAGCGGGGAGAATTCCCACCAAATCCGAGGAGAATTCCCTGAAGTTCAAGCTACGAAAGACCGAAAGATGTTTGACAACTTGAATCTGTGTTTGTCCCCGACAATTTCAAGATTGGGGAGAGCTCCCCGAAAATCCAGTAGATGCCTCGGGGACGGAGATTACCGAGGATATGGATACTCGGGTTCAGAGGGATGGAGATCTTTTATATTTACCCATCTCATGGGGGGATCCCTGACGGGTTCATCCCCCGAATCCCCGAGTTTAGTCCATATTCCCGTTCCCTTGCTACTCTAATAAATGTAAACAACTCCGCACAAATGAGAAGTAAACAAATGGGACCTTTTAGGGGTTTCTTGGCCACAGGAATAGTGAAGTGCCAAAGCCCACTCATAGTCCGGCACTTCTCTATCCCCCTCCCTCTCTCATTGTCTCTTTTTCTCTAACACACTCTGGCCCAATTTGTCCCACACACTATTTCGCTTCCATTCTCTGTTTCTATGGCCTTTGTACTATTCCCTGGCCATCTCTTTTTCTCTGGCCGCCCATACTATTTTCTCGGCCCTAAGGGCAGCTGCAAATTAGGCACACATTTGCCATCCTTTGTGTCCTCGCGAGAGTCCGAGTCAGTCGATGCCCCCGGGCACGGGCACGGGCACCCTTTGGCCCCTCCAAGGGCATTTTGTGCCTTTTACACTTCCCACGTCCGTCTCTGTGTTCCCTTTGTTACCAAATGCGGAGGATCCAGGAACCATTCCCGGGGAATCGGGGACCATTATTCAGGAATCTGTGACCATCTTGGACCATTATAAAAAAATGGGAACCATACCCCCAAGAATTGGGTACCTGCTGGTTACCATTTCCAAGTAACAGTGGAACTATCCCAAAGGAATCGGGAATCATTTCCTGGGAATCGGCTATCGTTTTTCCAATGAATCTGGGATTAGTTAAAGGGAATCAGGGATACCCATTTTTAAGGAATCTGGGGCCAATAATCACAATTCTCGACGACAAACGACAAAGACAACGACAAACGCCAAATTTGAATTTAGGGCGCTACTTAAGAGACGGTACCTTTTGAAAACTAGTGATCGGCACCGGGCCGGGCCCGTATACGGGTTTTTCACGGGCCCGTATACCGGGTTTTTGCGGGCCCGGCGATGCGGGCCCGGCCCGTTTTGGATTTTGTTTTATACGGGTTTTTGTGGGTTACGGGTTTTTACGGGCCCGCATGGACCGGGCCCGGCCCGCATTGTTTTGCCGATCACTATTGAAAACCCATTAAAAGGGTCCCCCCTTTTCGGCAAAAATAGAAAAAAAGTTTTTGTTTTTTTCCAATGCTTTTGCTCAAAAAGTAGTTAAAAGGGTAAAAACGCAAAAAAATCTTTTTTTGGTTTTCAAATGAAAAGGGTCCCCCCTGTTGAATTTGTGGGCTTTCAAAAGGTACCGTCTTTTAAGTAGCGCCGAATTTAGCGCTTGGCAACCCGTAAATTTGCCTCCAAACGCCAACATTTGGCGTCTGTCATTTTTCTCTTATTTTTACTGGGTAATTAGGGGGACTACTCCCAAAAAAACATGATACATGGATCTCTGGGACCATTCTCGAGGATTGGATACAATTCTCCGGGAATCGACAAATATTCCCCTGTTCCCATACTGAAAAATCATGGACCGTGTTCCTATGTTCCCAAATTCTGCTGGAGTCTTTGGCCATTCCCTGAGATGGGAAGGAATCGAAGTCATCGCCGGAATCCGGGGATCGGGGAATTATTATCCCAGCTTTATCAAAATCCCCAGGAATTAAATAGGTCTGAAGGGACTTCAATTTCATTGGGAATTTTTTTCGAAATCCCCATTTTTTGATTTTTTGATTTAAAATGGGGTCGCCAAATCCCATTCTTCAACATCTCATGAAACCCGTAATAATCCCCGCTACACAACAATAACCTTTAATAATCGTACAAATTGCCCCTTCCGGGGGGGATCTTCGCCGACCTTGGTGGTCATCTCATCTCATCATAACTTTCTTTCTCATCATCCTCATCATCACATCCAATTTGGTCCCGCGAGAATGGGATTACCGGAGGCTGAAATATATCCAATAATATCCTTCGCGTCCAGAATTCGATCATTTTCCCTAGAGAACCCTTTCTTCCCCCTCCATAATTCGAAATTGCGCCAAAAAATTATTTTGACTCTTTATGGGCAACTTTAGGGACGGTAAATTTTACAGTCCAAAATTTTTAATATATTTTAGTGAATAGGGTTCATTTGTCGTTTACAGAAGATGAGTCCCAGGAAAAATCGAAAAGTGCGGAAAATTGACAATTTTTGTGAGAATTTTTAAATTTTTTTCACTCACCCAAGAGAAGCTCGCCCATGAGAATTTTTTCCTTACGTCTATGTAAATTTATAACCTTATCTATTATCCCTATAATTTCAAATCCAGAAAGAAAATAAATTTTAAGGAATTTTAGCGATTTTCCCATTTTTTTGCTCATTTGCAACGAAAATGGGCCTTGACCTAACTACACCTTTGTTTAATGTAGGTAATTTCATCTTCATCCGAACGAATCAATTAGCCCATTATTCGATTTTAGAGAACCCTACCCCCTTAAGGGGCTAAATATAACAAAAAAAAATTGCCTTTTTCAATCTTTCAGCTTTCGGTGGATTTCCTAAAGGCTCCAAAATTTCAAAATTTTGCACAAGATCTCTCCCTCTGAAAATTTGTTGTCCTGTTATGGAAGGGAAGGAACACCCCAAATTCAATTATGACCAAGGATGGGCTCGTGCTATCTTTCCCCTCTATGCTTTATCTCTCTCTCTTAGGCTTTATCTCTCTCTCCTTTGGGCTTTATCTCTCTCTCTCTCTTCTCCCCTAGGCTTTCTCTCTCTCTCTCCCCCCTCGGGGGCTTATAGGGTTTGGCCCATCGACGACGACAAATTTGGCCGTCCATCTGCCGGCCAAAAGGGGCTTCCCGAACCGAAAGTGTCCCTTCCCCTTCCCCTTCTGGTGGCCACAAATAGGCCCCTAATCCCCTTTTTCGCTGTGGGAATAATTGTTTGTCGTCGGCGGAGGAGGAAGGGGGACGAAGGCACTCAAATTTCGAAAATTTATGGGCCAAATGGCCAAAAATTGCAATTTTATGGGGGCCATAGATATAGAAAATATTTATGGCAAAAATGAGTGAAAATCTGCAAAAATAGCTTCTTTAGGGAAAAATTCCCTTAATTTCATTCCACAAAATCAAACTTTTCCATAGGGATTAAAAATGCTTTAAAAATTGCCCAAAAATGCAAAAAATGGCCCAACTAAAGATGCACAAAAAATAAATTGCCCGAAAACTGCATAAAAATTATTTGGCCCGAAAATGACCAAAAAAATTTCCTAAATTTGTACAAAAATTAACTTGATGTGTGTACTAAATTAGCGACTCGCAGATGAAAATATCGATATGGAAAATCTAAATTTTGCTGTTCGAAAAATAAAAATAACCGGAATTCTTAGGACTCTGAACACAATCAAATTCAACATTTTAGTGCCATAAAATCGAAATTTTTATCGCCAAAAAATTCAACTTCATCCCCTGCAGATCATAATGGCTAGGGAACGGATAATTAAGCAAATGCCTATTTTTTCCCTGGCATCCCAACGGCCAGCAGATAACCACGAAAAACGCATTTCCCACTTGATTTGAAGCTTCTAGAGTGACTTTTAATTTGCAAATTTTTGCCTATTTTGGCATTTTCGAGCCTATTTTGTGCCTATTTTGCAATTTTTAGACAAAAATGCCTCATTTTTGCCTTTTCATGTCTATTTCGAGCCTATTTTACATTTTTTGCGTATTTTGGAAATTTTAGACATTTCGCGCCTTTTTTGCGATTTTCGACATTTTTTAATTTTTTTTTTTTAAATTGGCGCCATTTTTTCAAAGTGGCATTTAAACAAACTTTCGAAGATGTGAAAATTTATAAAATGACATTTTCTTTTATCATTATTGTTTTGGCATTATTTTTACATGTTTTTATTTCGTTTGAACATATTTTAATGCAAATTTTGGTGCCTTTTTGGCGATTTTTCGTGCCTATTTTAGGCACCTATTTTGCCTATTTTTACATGCCTAACTTTCCTTTCCCTAAATAATGGCCCATTTATTCTACAGTATTTGCCAAAATGGTACAAATGCCCAATAAATTCCTTCCAAAAAAATAATTTTTGATGCAATTTTTGGATTTAAAAATAGGAAAGTGCCAAGCTCTCGTGGCATGCCAGTCAATCATCGGTGCCAAATCTGACACCCGCAAAAACAAGGTCCCATGGATTTTGAGTCCCCGGAGACCTATCGACACGGGGAGATGGGGTCAACCGCCGCCCCAAAGTTTCAGCCCAATCCATCCATAGGCCTTGGGAATTCTTGGACCGTGCAAATTCCGGAAAAGGCTTTCGGAAAACAGAATTTTAATCTAATATAAATTTTTTGGAAAATTTAGATCTCTTCACACTACCCTACTAGGCCTCCTTCATAAAATATCACCATAGCCTTTTTTGGGCTATTCTCTACAAATGTTCGAGGGGAAATACAATTTTAAAAAATTGAAAATCCTTAAAATAATTTACAACCCTAAGCCCCATTTCCAACATTTCACCCTAGTCCGTAGAAGCTTGAAGATCGTTGCTGGGCCATTTCGTAGGAAAAACTTTCGGAGGTAGGCCCGTTACTCCAAAAATTTTCCCGAGCCCTCTCTCTCTGCGCTCTCATTAAGCCTTGGTGACAGCTGTCGCCAATGGCCTCGACCACTATAATAACAATCAAGGAGGGAGGGCTCTGATCATCAGGCTCTCCGATCACCCCAATCGATTTTGTCATTGCTTAATGAATAAACAAGTTAAGTGCAAAAAATGGCCAAAAAAAATTTCCATTTTTTGGATGAAAATCGTATAGTGCACAAGCAAGCTATGAAAATCGAAAACTAACCCTCCTAATTGGTTCTGAATTTTCCCTCTTGTTTGCCTCTTTTATAAATTTGTACTCCACAGTGTCTCCAGTTCATAAGTGATCATTTTTGGACGAAAAATTGGAATTTGGATGAAGACCATTCAGAGGCCAAAAAATGCGAAAATTTTTGACCTTTCGAAATTTTAGCCTAGATTAGAATTTTTTGAAGTCTATACAAGGGATATTAAAAAATTGTTGCGCCAACCTACCCCCCCCCCTCCCCCGAAATCGATTCATTATGAGAGGATATTATAATTTTGGAGATATTTTGCTTAAAAATTGGACTGTAATTTTCGATGACATCGCGAAGGGTCCTGTCCAAACCCCAAAAAACATGTTTTAAAAATGATTTCCATTTTTGTGAAATTTTAGAGCTGTAAGGAGGGGTTGCGGAACCCGAACAACCATTTTCCCCCGAATTGATGCAGAAACCGGTGGCCTCGCAGTTCCCGCACGGCGTCGGCTGTCCGCCTCCGCCTGGGATGGACCCGCGCAAGGGCAAGGGCAAGCTGATGTGCATCAAGGTTAGAGACCGGACTTAGCGTTCAATAAAGATCTTGAACCAAGATTCTTGAAAAATCTTGGCCCAAAAAGTTCAAGAATCTTGATCGCTTTCAAGATTTTTTTAAAATTTCTTTAATTATGAGAAAAATTTCAATAAAGCAACTGATAAAAGGCTATTTTATATTGAAAATAACAAAGTATAATTAATAAATAGATTTCAATATTTATAATTGATCAAATAGAGAGTAAGTTGTTTTAAATGATCATCTCAGCCTTGATCCTCTAAAAATACCCTTGGGAAAAATCATAAAAAAATTTTGACATCAGCATCAATTAGTGATGTTATATGACGCAATACGTCAGAATAGACGTCAGCGGTCAAAATTACTCTGGGAAGTAGTTTTAGAAATAAAAAATTTCAAAAATTTTGTAGTGGGGGATGTGGGGACCGATATAAACGCAAAATACACCTATTAAAAAAATAAAAAAATAATGAAAATAATGAACAATTAAATGGTAAGTGAAGGCCGGAATGATAAATTATCCCAATAATTGTAATAAATTTTTGGAAAAATGTTGAGTGATATATACAAAAACATTATAATAATTCATATTTGTTGATCAAGATCTTGAATTTAGCTTCTTGAAAAATCTTGATAAATCTTGAAAAATCTGAAAAGGTTCAATAAAGATCTTGATTCAAGATTTTTCAAGATTCTTGAATCAAGATTCTTGAAATATCTTGAAAAATATTGTCTTGGTCCGGTCTCTAATCAAGGTCAGTTTTTGAATTTCGAAATTGGGCACCGGATGATTTTTCGAACATTTGGACATCAAAATGGCTAAAAAAATTTAATTCGGCGCCCATTTTGTCCGGATATCAAAATTTTTGAAGCGATTATTTTTTGCTTTAATCATATAATTTGTTACTTTTCATATAATTTGTTAATTTATTAAAAGTTTATAAATGTTTAGATAAATTTTTCCTATTTCAGGATATTTTTAAAAAATTTAATTTTTTGGAGCTGACAATTGTATTAAATGAATAATTCGATTTTTTTTATTTTGTTTCCATGAATTTCGAAGCCCAAATGAAATTTTTCAAAGAATTATTATTTTAGCATGGTAGATTTTTAATATAAAATTATTTTTAGAGAAAATTTTCAAATTATTATTTAAAAATCTGCATACCTATCTGTAAAATTTATTTCATGAAAACTTATTCGCTGATGTATTTTGATAAATAATATTACATTAATGGGAAAAGGACCCTCCCTATGCCGTTTGAATTTGCGCCTTTATGTATTCTGTAATTTCTGACAGGTCAATTGTGGCGCTACCAAGATTCGTCCCACCAGTCAAAAAACCAATTCGTCCCGCCAAGATTCCCAACCAAATTTCTATTATAGGCATAAAAATCAATATTAAAGAAAAAAATGAGGAAGGACTGTTCAATAGGTGAGTGCTGTATGGTTTTTGATTTTTTAATGCAAAATTTCTTATTGTTGGACTCGCCTAATATTAAAAAATTTTGCATTAAAAAAGCTAAAAATCATCCAGCCCGCACCCGCACCTATTGAACATTGCATTTGGCCTAACAAGGAACACTCACTTACTGCAGCGCTTTTTAAGAACCGCCATCCATGCAGAAAAATAGAGCTTGATGAATTATACTAATAGCCAAAAAACTAGAGGCCCATGTATAGAAAAGTTACGAGAAAAATTTATTTTATCGTATTTTTCCCGTGTGCTTTAAGCACGGGTCATCGGTGTGGATCATCCGCCATTATTGGTCAGCCAGATTTCTGAAACCATGTTTGGGTAAGCCTGTAAAAGTATAAACATACAGAAAATTAATCGCGATTTTTTGACCTTCATAGTTTTTTGAATTTCCTTGAATATTTCGAAATCTTTCGAAATTTCCACATAAAAGTGATTTGTTGAAAATTTGTAAAGACATCGAATTTTTGGTGGAAATCTGAAAAAATAAAAAAGTCAAAAACAGGCTTAATTTTCTGTATGTTTACACTTTTACAGGCTTACCCAAACATGGTTTCAGAAATCTGGCTGACCAATAATGGCGGATGATCCACACCGATGACCCGTGCTTAAAGCACACGGAAAAATTAAGTTAAAATAATTTTTTCTCAAAAGTTTTCCATACATGGGCCTCTAGTTTTTTGGCTATTAGTATAATTCATCAAGCTCTATTTTTCTGCATGGATGGCGGTTCTTAAAAAGCGCTGCAGTAAGTGAGTGTTCCTTGTAAGTCCCCCACGTTGAATATAGATCGCCGGTTTTTCATAAGTAGCCGGTTGATAGTGTTGAGATTCAGGCCGAAATATTAGAAATTTGGTTGGGACGAATCTTGGGGCAGCGACAATGGTGCTTGGTTTCAAAATTGAGAAACCAACGGCCCTTAAAAACTCGTTGGAAGAATTTTTCCAACAAAAAGGTCGGACAATAAACCATTAATTTTACGATGCTTATTGAAATTTAAAAAAAATTCTTTTTTCTTATTTTCTATCTGACAAGACATAAGAACAAGCTTTGATTCTACTTCATTATTTTAGAAAAAAATCAACCCACAAAATGAATTTTTAGATTTCGAATTCGAACTACCTAATAGGCCCATTTCTTTTTCATTTTTTTCTTCGAAGAATAAATTTATTTTTTAAGGTTCGCATGTTGGATGACTCCGTTGGTGTTTTCCATCTCGGGGTGAGTTCGGGTCGAAAAAAAAATTTAATTGTGAAATCCTGAATTTATCGCCCGAAAAATTCTAATTTTTCAGCACAAAGCCACCGGACAGGCACTGTTTGACGAGGTGTGCAGGCATCTGAATCTGCTGGAGAGCGACTACTTTGGGCTGGAATTCATCGACAGCTACGGAAACCGAGTGATTGGGGGGAAAAACCCGAATTTCAACATTTTTAGACCTAAATATTTTGCTCAATTAATTCGTTGTTCAGAAATAAGAAATGCAAAATCATTTGAAAATCTTTTTGAGACAAAGATTTGGCAATTTAAAAGTTTTGAAACTTTAGTATTTCTAGCCTTCTAACCTTTCCCGAATTTTTGTGTTCTAGACCTAAATTTGTAATATTGTTGCCTTGATTTTTTGCTAAATTAACAAAAAAAAGTTAAAATTCTACAAAAAATAATTCAACTAAAATTTTTAGCGGAGAAATTTAGGGTTTTGAATTAATTTTTATTTTGAATTTTGCAGCTTAGGACCTAGGTAGAATGCGGTAAAAAAATTTTCTCCTTGAGAGCTTTTCGAGCTTCCACACTCTCCTCCCCCCTGGTCAATGTCTCTTCCTGAAAAATTAATTTTTTCCAAATTTCCAATTTCAAGCCCAAATATGTTGGATGTGATTGTAATTTTTCTAACCTATAAAAAATTTTTAATTTCCGGGACATTTCTTTTGTTCAGTGTTGGCTGGACAAGGAGAAGAGCATTCTGCGCCAGATCATGGTGGCCCAGTCGGATGCTCGGTTCTTCTTCATCGTCAAGTTCTACACGCCCAATCCGGCGGAGCTGGAGGAGGAGTACACCTGGTACCTCTTCGCACTTCAGGTCCGTCGTCGGCAAGGAATTTTCCAAAAAACCTAAACTTTTCTCCAGAAAAAACTTATACTCTTCCCCCCCCCNCCCCCCCCCCTCACCATGACCTTCAATTTTTCAAAAAAAAACCCTAATTTTATAATTTATAGAAAATTTAAAAAAAGGAAAACAGAAGACAATGGTTCTGATCGATTTTTTCAGAAAAAAACAAAACAAAATTCAAGTCTCTCTATTCAATCTTTTATAAATTCATATTAATTATTCTATAAAAAATTTTTTACTGAATTTTGACGCGATTTAATACATATTTCCGATAAAAGACCCAAATATTCTAAAAATTTTCACCGTAAAAGTAAAATTTCACACATCAGAGAGCTAAAGAGGGGAGGGCAGAAGAATGAAACCAAACTCCCTTTCATAAAATTTTCCAAAAAAAAATCCATTTGAACTTCTGACCCTTTTTATCAAAAAAAAATGAAATTTCAAGCAAAAATTGAACTTTTCAACAAAAAAAACACCCCTAAATAGTGTGTTTCTGATATGAAAATGCATCTTTAAAAAAATTTCATTTTTGAACAATTTTCTACATCCTCTCGCTGGATCTCTCTCTCGTCGTTCAGATCCGTCGGGATTTGGCGCGCGGCGAGCTGATCTGCTCCAACGAGTCAACCGTGGCCCTGCTCGTCGCCCTGATCATCCAGTCCGAATGCGGGGACTTCTCGCCGCTGGACTACCCGGACGCAAGTGCGTATCTGGGCGGAACGCAGTTCGTACCGCGTCAGACGCCCGCATTCGCACAGGTCGAATCTGACCGGAATAATTAAGGACAGACCTAAATGTTTAGTTTATGAGTTTAAAATTCGAGCAAATTTTTCATTTTTTGAATTTTTGACTGAAAATGGGGTCTCGCATCTTTTAATAAACTGATCAAAAGTCGTTTGGATACTGATCAGACCCCTAATTTGGGGGGGGGGCGCCCTCCCCAAGGTCGGAAAGTTAAAAAATATTTTTCATACAAATTTTTTTAGGAAAAAGCCTAAATTTCAAAATTCTTCAACGGCTATAGACGGGGGAGCTTCGAACTATTTTTTTACTTCCTGAAGCCAAAAAATTTTTTTAGCCGCGCCTCCTATATATTTTTGCCTCCTATATATATATACGATTTTTTCAAGAAAAAGCCGCGCCTCCTATATATTTTGGCTATGGGCCTGATACTAAAAAGAAAAACTTCTCATAAAACCTCAATTTTCATAGAAAACCAAGCAATTATAATATCACTTTGAGACCTGAATTCCAAAGTATGTACGGCCCAAAATTCAGGTCTTGTTTCTAAAATCTGACTCTGACACTTTCGATCGATTTTTCAAGAAAAACCATTTAGGGGCCTAAATTTTCATATTTACGAATTTTGAAACTTCTCAGGCCAATTTTTTGGCTTTAAATAATTCGGATCTAAAAATTACTAATTTGAAAATTTTAGGCGGTGATGGAGCAGCACAAGCGGTTGGTCGGCATGGGTCCGGCAGAATCGGATTTTGCACTTTTGGAAACCGCGCGGCGATGCGATTTCTACGGCATCCGACTGCATCCGGCACGGGACATTGAAGGCATCGAAAATCACTAATTTTAATCCGATTAGCATTATCCTCTATGGGATTTTCGAGTGTCTGAACGCGATGGCATGTTCGATTTTTGTCGAAATTCGCACATTTTCAGAACGAAAGTCTCAGCCACCAGAAAATTTATCCGATAAAAAATCGAACCTATCCAGGGAGCCTCTCTTTAAGGCTGGTGGAAATTTTTTGTCCAAATTGGTCCAAAAATGTTCGAAATTCGAAAAGCTTGTATTGTATCATGTTCGGCACCCTCGAAAACCCTCCAGGATTCAATTTGAGGTTAATAATTTTTGGAAAAATCGGATTTGCTCTCAAATAGAAAAAATTATAATAAAAAATCGAAAACCCCTGAAAAATAATCGCCATCCAATTGAAAAATCCGCATTAATAAATGGATTTTTTGGAATTTTAGGCACCGATGTGGCGCTGGCGGTGGCCCACATGGGCATCAAGGTGTTCCATCAGCTGAACTGCGTCACCACCTTTTCGTGGGCCAAGGTGCGCAAGTTGAGCTTCAAGCGGAAACGGCTGATGATCAAGGTGGTTAGGGAATTTCTATGGGGTTTCCGGAAATTTCGGAATTTCAGGTGTACCCGGACAGTTGCCAATTTTATAAAGAGTAAGTTTACAACCAATTTTATCCAAGGACTCATTTTTTGAATCTTTAGGACCATCGAGTTCGGGTTCGAGAACCGGGATGACTGCAAGAACTTTTGGAAAAAGTCGGTGGATATTCCGTTTTTGAATAATGATACAATGAAAAAATCTATCGAAAATTTTAGAAGGTTAACCCTTTTATGGACTGAATTTCAATTTTGATAAAATTTGAGCTCTATCCTTCCAAAAAACAGTTATGGCGATTTTTCGAAAAATTCGAAAATTTTCGAAATTTCTGAAAATTGTTTTGTGGGAAAATCTAAAAACCGAATTCAGCATTTTTTAAAACACTTTTTTGCTTTTTTAGAAGCTCGAATGCTACATATTTCAGAAATAATTAATTATTTTTTGGATTTTCGGGTACTCAAATATTGGGCCAAAGCTGAGATTCAAAAAAATTTTGGGATTGGCCATAAACCTTGTATTAGGGGGGTTTTGGGGCGTAGAACACGATTTTGATTTAAAAAATGAGGGGTTTCTTAGGCCCTAAGGGGAGTTTTAAGGCCAGGTGCTCAAAATGGACCTGAGGTAGCATTTTTTTGAAATTTGAGAATTTTTTCTCATTTTTCGAGTTTTCAGATGCGTGGAGCACCACTCGTTCTTCCGCTGCGCGGAACCGATGGGCACCCTCCGGGGCGGCGACCAGCGACCGTTGAAGAGCGGCGGCGACCGAAGGTATTTGTTCGCGCGCGGGTCGCACTTCCACTACCAAGGCCGCACCCAGGTACTCAGGGGGGGGGGGG
>LDKF01000748.1:14246-31649 GCA_001026735.1 Rotylenchulus reniformis | reverse complement strand
GGGGGGGGGGGGGTGAAAACCTAGCACAATTTCATACGGGTTAGGGTTTTTCAAAAAAATTCCTTTTATAATTTTTTTATTTGACTCATTTTCTGAAATTCAGAAGCAACTCATCGACTATGTGCGCGAGCATCGCAAACGACGAGAGCCCTTCCAACGGTCAGTTGTTCCAGGAAAAATGTTAACCTAAGAATTTTTAAAGATATTTTTTTGGAAAATCCATTTATCGACACCTTAATCAGCTTAAAAAAATAAATTTGCGAGAGAACAAAGATGCACGTTTAATTTTCATGATTTTTTAAACTCTTTTCATTCAACTAATTTAGGCAACATGAACTTTGGTTGAATTTTTTTTTGGAACTTTGGTCAGTGAAAACCGAAACCCTTCGTCAGTGGAATTTTCAGGGGGCATATTAGGATTAATTTAGCAAAATTGTAAACTGACAAGGAACACCTTTTTGAAATTTGGCTGACCATAATGGCGGTTGACCCACCGACGACCAGTGCTTAAGCACGCGAATAAAATATTTAAAAAATTCATTTTTTTCTCGCGAAAACATGGCTGAATCGCTCCATCGGCACGATTTTCGTAAATGATAATTCAATGGCTATTACCGTATATACTCTTGTATTCCCCCCACCTCCAGTAATCCCCCCCCCTTTGGCGAAGGATTGAAAAATAATCCCCCCCCTCTCTTGTATTCCCCCCGGGTGAATTACTAGAATTTTTTCCAAANTATCGTACATATTTTTCCTTATCACTTTGGCCGAATATCAAGTTGTGAGTGAGTGTCCCTTGTCAGTGACAAAAATTCCGGATTTTTAATTGAATTTTTTTTTTAATTGTCAATTGAACAAAAAAAGTTTCGCAGACCCTTGCGCCGAGGCAATGGCT
This sequence comes from Rotylenchulus reniformis, assembly GCA_001026735.1. Lineage (NCBI taxonomy): Eukaryota > Metazoa > Nematoda > Chromadorea > Rhabditida > Hoplolaimidae > Rotylenchulus > Rotylenchulus reniformis. The sequence goes on along the minus strand of LDKF01000748.1, from coordinate 30,754 downwards.
TTTTTGTGGACTTTGCGCCCGGCGCAATCATCGCCACAAACTCCCTTGGCCACCACCAGCAACAACAACAAAGGGCCCACTTTTTGGTCTCCGATTGGATGGCCAGCGAACCCATCGCCCACATCGCCGGTGCCAGGATGGTACAAAATTCAAAATTTTATAGAATTTTTGTTTTGTTTTTTTATTTATTTTCAAATAGACAAACTCTATAAAAAAGATGCAAATGAAGAAAATCGCTTCAAAAAAAATCAATAAAAAGAATGTTAAAGTTAAATAATTTCGCCAAAAACAGGCGAGCGGTTTTTGAGACAAAATTCCATTAAATAAAAGACTACAAAAAATTTCGAAAAAACATTTTGCCCCAAGAGGATTCGAACCATCATCCTGTCCTTTTCAGACTACACCATTACCCAGTCGGCCATCAGCGAATTGTCGTGTGGTCATTGATCATTTTCGAAAAATTGAACTTTCTCCCGATTTTCAAATCTGACTCTAGGTGTTTTAGATGTTATTCGATGCAATAAGTTCAGTACTACAAATTATTTTGGGTGAAAAAATGAAAAATTTGATACGTATGCATACGAAAACAAGTACTTTCAGGATAACGAGGCGAAAAGTCAATTCCTCTGTCAACAACAACAACATCAAAGGATGCCGAACAACAACAATAACAACAACTATGTTTGTACATTCCCATCACTATGTTCTGCCCAACAACAACAACCGAACGGTGGCATCGAAGGGGGTGGCGGAGCAAGGAAGGGACGTCCAAAGGTAGGAAGAAAACAAAAATACTGTAGGTGGTGTCTTATGAATGGCCTGAATTTTTGTATCGTATCTAGTGGTCGAGTTTTAGGAGGCTGCCATTTTGAAAAATCGTTTTTCATAATAGCGAAAAAAGCCTATAAGTAAAAAATTAGATATTTTTGACTCAATTATTAGAAAATTGCTGCAATTTTGATTTTATTATGGGGGGGGTGGTTTTTTCAACCCGCCCAGAGGAACGGAGGATACTCATGTCCAGAGACCTATAGACAGAAACACGGTGTTTCGGAAAAAATCTTATTTAGAGTTTCATTTTTGTATTTTTTTTTCGCATTTTCCAGAGTGCCGTGCTGGTCAGCGACAAGAATGCATCATCCCGTCAGAATGCCGGAATGGGTGACCATCACCAACAGTTGGCCATGCACAGCTCCTACCATGCCGACACTGTGGTGAGAACAACCCAGCAGCAGAATGGTGGCGGCAGAAAAACGGCGGAGATGGCCACGGCCAATTCTGCCGATGTGTCCGCACTGCTCCACCAACATTTGGACCCGGTGAAAAATTTTTTCTAGATTTTTTAGGGTCAATTTTTTAGGAATTTTAAGATGGATTCCCCGGTGCTATTTAGGACGTTGAAAAAAGGCCTTTAGGGCAAGGCCCTTTAGAAACTTTTTCAGACCTTTGTTAGACTAAAAGTATAAAGCTGTGCAGCTTTTGTGCTCAATCTTTTGTTTGGAGTTATTCGGAAAAAGCCTATTTTATGTTTATTATTTTACTAATAAGTCTAACAAAGTTCTAAAAAAATTTCTAAAGGGCTTGGTCTTGCTGGCACTTTTTTAACGGCCTAGCGTCTAAAAATGCAAAAAATAAAAAATGTCAAATTTCATTCTAAAAAAGTGAGAGAAACTTTTTGGTTCAAAGCCTTTATATCTGGAAAAGTTTAAATTTAGGAGGAGTTTTGGCACTTGAAGGGGATTCCGTAGTCGGCAAAATGTGGCAGTTGCTCATACTAATTTTGAATTAGGGCGCATGTTGTACAGTATGCAAATATTATTACTACTGTATGCGCGCCAATTCAAACGGCGGACACAAACAGCCATACTAGAAACCCAAGACTTCAGCTAAATACACGAAATTGAGAATTTAATGTTTTTTTAACCCAGCAGGTGGATAGACTCATCCTTCAGTTATCAATTTAACTAAAAACTTATAGGTTCAAAATTTTGAGAAAACCAGTACCAGTACCCAGTCCAAGTAGTCGAGGAATAGCAGTACACAGTACTCTCAATTTGAGAAAAACCAGTATCAGTACCCAGTACCACTATATCAGTACCCTAATATGTACCAGTACACAGTACTCACAGGTCAAGTACAGCACTTAATTTTGCATGCGAAAAACCATTATAAAAATACGTACCGTATGTTTAAACTCTCCGTATAAATTATTGAATTTCTAAGAAATTTTAAAAATTATTTTCCAACCTATGTAATTTGCCCGTTTAACAACAGATGTCCATGTCGATGCCGAATGTGCTCGCCGATGGAGTTGCGCATCAATCGTCGGAGACTTCTTCCACAGTCGCCGCCGATCCCTTCTTCTACACCAGTGCCCACAAAAAGTCGGTGAGCGGCGAGAACTTCCACAGGGCCGCTGAACTTCGGGACAACCAGTCCGAAGGTCGGGGAAAATGGGAAAATGTTTTGGAAATTTTCACTCATTGAAATCAATTTTTCCCGAATTTTTAGGTCAATTTAATAAAAAGTATTATTTTTCATATGTATTGAAGACTTATTTTTTGCTGATTTTTAGGGTATCTTAATTAGGATTTAGACCCCTTTTCTGGGGGCTGATCTAGGATTTTGACTTGATAGTGGTTTTCTTTCTCAACAAAATTGCTCATTTTTATGTGTTTTTCTTGAAAAATTTATACATAATTTTGATTTTTCATGGGGGTCTGAGAAGTAGGTTATGGGTTTTTTAGGGGCTCCAGTTAATCTCTTAATGGTAACCCTGATAGTCGAATAAATCTGGAGTTCGGAATCCCGACTTGCCGAATTGACAATTTTGGGAGTCCGATCCCTTATGCGCTTTTTATTGTAAATATTTCGAATAATCTACTCTTTAGGCTAGTTTTTTTTGCAAACTGATAAATAGTGATCGGCAAAACGATCGGGGCCTTGCCCGGATATCGGGCCCGGAAAAACCCCGACCCCAAATAGCCCCAATCAAAATTTGATCGGAGCCCCGCGGGGTTTTTCGTTTTCTATACTATTGATTGATAAGCAAAAAATGCCTGATAACAAGAAATGATTTTAAATTTAAAAAAAAATAGATGTTTTTTGTGAAATTTCCTGCGAAGATCCCCAAAATTTTGATTTTTCAGGCTCCTACCACCTCGGAAGGGGCAGCAGGAATGTTGCGCACCAACATGGCCATGGCCACCAGCAGTCGGACTCCTCCGCCGCTTCATCGCTCTCCGAGATTGGCACTCCGGCCTCCCCGGTGGACCCCCGGGTGTACCAAACAACATTCACAACAAAACGCGTCGGCAACATCATTGTGAAGCGGGTCACCGGCGCCACCGCCCCGGGCAAGTTTCGGGGAGAAATTTGCGCAAAAAATTAAAAAAAAACCTCGGCATTTCGAAATTCAAAAATTTTTCTATCAATTTTTACCCACAATAACTGCTAATAAGATAATCGCCCCTTTTTGGACCGAATATATTTTTGTTTAATTTTACAAATGAGCAAGAAGTCCCTAAAACTTTACGGTTTTACGGTCTTGGGATCTTTGCAGTCTTGGGATCCCTACAAAAAACTATTTTCATTTTTTAAATTTTTTTGGTCCAAAAAGGGGCAGAATCATCCTAACTTACCTATCTTCTGCCCTTTATAAAAAATCATTCCCATCATCCTTTTGTGGAAATTTGTTTTTGGTACTTTGAGAGAGATTGTGTCGAAAAAAAATTTTTTTAATCAAAATTTGACCCAACTTTAGGGAATTTTCCTCCAAATTTCCCAGGCCCTCACTTTTCAATGTTTTCAGATGCCAATTCTGGAGCCAAACACCAACTACCACAGCAACCCATACGGCCTCCGTTGACCAGCAGGTCCGCAGTTGAGGGAGAAGCAGCTGGAGATGAGGCGGACAGTGTGGTGAGTTGGTTGGCTATCAACATTCAACACTGCTATTGAGCAAGTTCGAATCCCATTGGATGCGAATATTTTTTGGACCTTTATTAGAAATTTTTGATAATATTTAGGATAAAGTTCGAAATTTCATAGTTTAAGTTAGAATTTTTGGATTTTTATGAAGACTTTTCTTCCAAAATGCCACATCAATCAAATTTACCGTAAGTCCCCCCGCAATTAATCCCCTCCCTGTTAATAGACCTCCCTCTGAAAAGGAGTTGAAAAATAAGACCCCCGGGGTCCTAATACTGGGTATACGGTAGCTTTTGTTTAATAACTTTCTGGCATATAATAAGGCAGATAATATTTTGGCCGCTTTTCTAACCCTACTTATATGTGTAGAAAATTGTTGGCTGGTTTTGTGGCCTTTCCCTGAATGGCTTGGTAAAATTCGGAATTTTGGAAGCGATATTTTCAAAAAATTTTCAAAATAATATAGCCATAAAATCGACCAAATTTCTGCTTGCATTTATGGCCTAACATGTTTTAAAAACGCAATAAATTACCCAAAAGGGACCAAAAAAGATTGGCCAATTTTGGCAGCACTTTTTGGGGAGAAATTCCAGTTTTAGCACTATTGGTGCGGGTTCTTAAAAAGTCTTAAGATTTCGGAAAATTTAGGTTAGAATTTCTAATTTTTCAGACCTCCTCCTCCGCCGCCTGCTCCGACTACTCCCTCGCGGCCACCGCTCCGCCCGGAAGCTGCTCATCCACCGGTGCTTCAACCTCGTCCCTGTTTTCGAGGAACAATAGCGCGGTTGTCGGAGGTGGCCGAATCCGTTGTGTCCCAACCAACCAAAGCGGTAAAAAATCGAGATTTTCAGCGTGGAAAACCGGAATTTTTTCGTGCAAAAAAAAATAATGATAATCATGAAGCCATGATTTTAATATCTGAATTCGGACAATTTTATGGCCAATAATTGTGCAGTTTATCTCCCCAAGCTTTCGGGAAAAAAATTTCCGGAAAATTTTTCAACCAAAAAATCTCCTAATGGTAGGAAAAATCTGCAATTTCTGCATCGATGATTTCAAAGAAAACCCAGTGTTTAAAGTGGAAAATCCGACGGTTGATCCGGGAAAATTTTTTTACCCTTTTAAGTCCTTAATTTTTCAAAAATTTTATGTTGTTTTCTCTTATTAGCATATGAACTGCTCTTGGAAAAATTTTTAAATTATCAGAGAAATTTTTCGAATTTGTTTGCGAAAAATTGGGACTTCGAATGTCTAAATTCCAAATTTTAAGGGTTTTTCATAGCAAAAAATTTTAATTTTTTTATTTTAAAGGCCTTTGACTTTAGGTTTTTTGCCCGCCAACTTGCGCAACGAAATCCCGGTGGCCATCGATGGGCCGCCTTCGTCTCGACAATCGACGATGACGGCAAAGACAACGATCATCCGACCCGTGCTGATCCCATCGCCAGCGTCGCTGGAAAAAGGTGGGAAATCTCATAAAAAAATCTGCCAACCCCGAGCAGAATTGAACCCGCATTCCACAAATTTGCACAAAATTCCCCTCGACATCATGCGGAATTTAACCGGCGACCCCAATTTATACAAAAATTCCTTCGACCCAAAGCGGAATTGAAACTGCAACTCAAAATTTTCACTAAAAATCCCAAAAATTCCCTCAACGCCAACCGGAATTGAACCAGCGATATAGAATTTACCTAAAAATTAAAAATTCCAAAAATCTCCCCGACATCACGCGGAACTGGACCGACGATTTTCTATGATGTCATGCGGAATTGAACCTGCGATATTCTCCAATGTCACGCGGAATTGAACCGGAGACCCAAAAATTGATCTAAAAATACCAATATCTCCATAGATCGGTCCACCACCGGCGGTAAAAGGCCCTCAACATCGTCAACTTCAACACAATCGACGATCATCTCTCAAGCACAGAGACGTCCGTTGGTGATCCAAACGCCGGACATTGACAGCCGGACCAAGCAGGTGCAGGACGGACAGAAGATGAACACCAACAACAACAACAGCAGGGAGGGACAATCAGCGGAAGGTGTACAGCAGCAGCAGCAGATGGCCGGTTCAACAGGTCCATTTGTGGAAATTTAATTATTTTTTAAAGAAAAATCCGAATCTATGTGAGATTTTTGGGATATTCGACTGTACATATTTGAAGCATTCGATCCGTGAAAAAAAACGGTACGGATCAACTTAATATTTATAATTCCTTTGAAAAATTCAACTTCGAGAAACTAATTTGGTGCAATTCAATGGGGCAAATTGGCCACAAAATAATTCGGATTGTTTCGTTATGAAAAATGTTGTTGTCACAATACCGCCATTGTTGAATTTCGGCCAAAAGGACTGTATTTTGGCCATATCTTTTCCCATAACAAACCCATCCAAATGAACTTAGGATCATTTTTTAGCTAATTTTCCAAGGAAATGTTTTTGATACCTTCAGATAAGCACAACATTAGCTACAAAATAATCCGAATTATTTCGTATTGATTCGCTATGAATAAAACCCGTCATTTTTCCGAATATCGGCCAAAAGACGGTATTTGGCCTAATTTTGTTCACTGTTGACCTATTCGGACGCACTTCGTCTCATTTCGACACTAATTTATGCTCTATCTTTTGACACTAGTATCGTTTCTCTAGGTTGCATTTGAACAAACTTGTAAGTCCTGGTGCCAAATAGACCGACGCCCATTTGACCCGCTCCGAAAAAAAATAATTTTTAGTTCTTAGTATATAAATTTTATTCTACTGCAATGAATCCATTATGGTCCTATTGGGATCTTTTCTTATCAAATATGGTCGGTCGATTTATCGGGAAAAAATTTTGCAGGACCCGTGGCAGGCCGAATAGTGCGCCGTGAGGACCTGGTGATCACAACCGCCGGCATCGGCCTCCTTCAGCAGAGTGGTGGCCAAAAGCCAAAAGTGCCGCCGAAGCCGGATCTGGCCAGCCTGGATATTCAACCAGCAAAAGCACAACAAGAAGAGGTGGATAGGCGGCCAATTTTATGGCATTTTGTTAGCGTTATAATTTTGAATCGGGGAGCCAAACATTTAAAATCAGCGTAAAAATCCATAGAAATGAAATTCGTTTTCTCCGCCTCTATGATTTTATGACGCGTAAGCATGCCATATTAAATTATTGTTTTTTGTTTCTTTTTCCTTCTAATTATCCACTTTTTCTGTACTATTTTGCTTTGAAGGAATTCGCTTCAAAAGATCATAGAAAAGTCCATTTCTTTCGAGAGACTGTTTTAATTCTACCAAACTTGGAGGCCAAACATTTGCCAAACTTGATGCGATACCAAAAAAAAATCTCTAAATCTTGTGTACCAAGCTGGCTGCCTAGAATAGTTTATTGAATGTCCCAAAAACATTTGGCTGATCCGAACATGAGCAATAATGTCAATGTTTTGCCCGTGTCCAGATCAACCAAATTTTTGTTGAAATTCTCCAAAACTTGTTTTAAACGCCCGAAAAACGGTTGGATGTTTTTCTCGGGTTTGTTTTCCAACAAATGGCATGTTTAGCAAATGTCTCTCCGATTCGACAAACGATTGAACATCAAATATGGCAAATTATTGGCTTTGAATTTGTGAAAATATTTCTTACTTGGCCTAAACTCCAAAATTTAAGGGACGCAAAAATTAAAGAAGTTTGGACCGAACCTTAAATTTCAGGATTAACAAAAAAAATTACACTGCAAAATTTTTCAGCCCCTATTGGACCCGTTGGAGAGCATTTTGAAGGATGTGCGGGCCATGAATGAGGTGCTGGACGAATTGGAATCGCCGAGCAGTCCATCCACTGCGAGCAAAGGCACCTTTCCCACTGGTGCCGGCCAACAGGTGGGGTTTGCATGGTTTAGTGGATTTTAAATCGATATTTATGGGCCCGGGTTCGATTCCCCGAGTGGCAAAATAATTTTTATGAAGCATAATGGATTTTTGTTACCTTTATTATGCCATCCAGATTTGAATCCTGACCCGCGAAGAAACCGACCTTATAAAGTTTCATTGGTTTATTCTAGAAAATTTGGAACGACAATTTAGTTAGACAATTAGAACGAAATTAGAGACGTTCTGGAAATTTTACATGTTAGGCCAAAATTTCAAAAGACCGAAACTGTTTTGAAATTCCTCTTACCTTTCTAAAATTCCCAAAATTTCAAGGAAACCGGGAAAAAATTTTTAGCAAAAATCAGGAATAATTTTTGGTGCACTAATTAAAAAAAAAGGTTTTTCTAAATCTCACCAATTTACCATCCCAAGCTTTCCGCTTGTCATTGGATTTAACAGGCATTAAATTTTCAAAAAAAAATTTGGGGGAGGCTTTGGACTTAAAATTAAACGCGGGTTCGAATCCCTTGGTCTGCAACCCATTTTTCACCCCCTTTTCAGCATTCTCGTCCCCCACCAACGGCCATTGCCATCGAGAGCGAGGAGTGTCCGGATGTACGTACAGTACACCTGTTCAACGGGGACAAAGTACCGTATCGGCTGACCGTCCGCAATCTGACCACGGCGACCAAAGGGGGCGGCGACAACGGGGCGACCGGCGACCACAGCACTGAAGCGGCGAGTGTGGGCGGCGGGAAGAAGCGAGTTGTTGTGGGCGACACTGGCAGGCACAAGTCCATCGAGCTGGTGGGTTAGGGGATTTTTACCGGCTAGATAGGAGGCTAAAAATTTAAAAAAAAAATTCCATTTCAGGCAACCGGATTTGAACCGGAGCCATTTTAAATCTAAAATTTGGCGCCAATTTTTTGCGTAAATTTTTGTAATAAGAATCCGCCCAACCGTATAATAATTCCATATTTTTTTGATTGGAAATTCGAAAATATTTTTTACGCGAGTGGATTTGAACCGAAGCCTTTTGAACCCAAAAATAACACCATCTTTGCGAAAATATTTGTAGAAAATTAAATGCCTTTGAAAAACTCCAAAAAAATTTTTTTATAAATATTTAAGATAATTTTTTCAAAATTTTGCTTTAATTTTAATCTAGTGAAAATTCAAAATAAATGGATTTGCGCAGGTGGATTCGAACCGTTGCCTTTCGAATCCAAGCTAAAGATCCACTAAGCTACACCAAATGCGCCTATTTTGCAGGTCCAACGAAGGCGTCTGCCCTCCCAGGACTCCTACTCGTCCCAAGACCACTCCATCTCGCCCACCACACCCGACAGCGGCAACGTGTTGGAGTACTATTTGCGCAAGCGGTCGGCGAGCAGCGACCGAGCGGGCGCACTCGCCGCCACCCCCTCAGTCGCCGGCGACCGTCGGGGTGCCAAACGGCGACAGACGCAGCCGGTAGAGCTGGGCGCACTGAAGAGCAGTGGTGGCGGAGGAGACAAGGATGCCAGAGCGACAAGTGGCGAGCAACAAGTCGCGGCGACTGAAGGAGTTGCGGCGACTACTCCAGGGATTGCGGCGACTGAAGGAGTTTCGACGACTGAGAGAGTTGCAGCGATTACCCCAGCAGGGGTTGCAGAATCTCAAAAGGGTAAAAAATCGTCTTCACTAATAAATCGAATTTTTTAGTTTCAAAAAATAGGCCTATTTTCGCAAAATTTCCAAAAAAAAAATCAAGATTTAGGTTTTTTATCTGAAAATCGATTTTCAGATCTTTTCGAGGGTACTGAACAGAAAATTTTGTATTTTGTCGGACCGAGAGTTGAACATCTTAAAAGATTCCGGCTTTCGGCATAAAAATTTTGTCGAAAAATTAATAATATGTCATTGTATAGTGTCAAAAATTAGACCCAACTATTATTGCGCCTTAATTTTTTTGATTTTTCCAAATTTTATGCCCTGATACATATTTTCAAATTGTAGATGATTCGGCGAAAATTGGAAATGAAGAACCGCCGCAGCAGGGACTGCTCGAAACGGACTTCTGAACAAAATGTATCCATGAAAATCCACACTTTGATCCCATTAAAGGCCTTTCAACTGAAGATTACGCATACTTATTTAATTGCCATTGATAATTTATAAAAATGATAAAATAATTTTAAAATTTCGATTTCACATTAAACACCACTTGGGGGTAGGTCTGATCCAGGCCTGATCAAGATGCTAGTGATCAGATGAAATAGGAGACTAGGAGTTTGGTGATCAAGCCTGACTGATAATTGGCGATAGCCATCACGGGATTGGAAAATTTTGTTTGGGAATGATGGAGATCTGATAAGGGCAAGGAGTGATTTGAGAATTGTGATCAGACTTCGGACCCAGAATGATTCGGACCCTCTATCGGGAATGGCTGATCATAGCAGAAGGTGATCAATCAGAGAACGCTGATCAGCCATGGGTTGCTACTTCAGCTCCAATCATTGGGCTTCCATTTTCTCTGGGTTTTTTTAATTTTTTGAATTCCTTGAATATTTTAAGGAATTTTTGAGAGAAATTTTTTTTTTGAAAAGCTGTAAATTTTCAAATTTCATTTTATGGCTTTGGCATTGCAAGCTTCGACAAATCTTGAGTTTCACTTTTCCTTTTAGTGATTTTTAATGCCCTAGCACGCCGTTGTTCGTTTGTTTCGGTCATTTGAATTGGCGCGCATTACAGTATCTTTTGCAATATGATGCGCGCTAATTCAAACACAAAACGACTAACCCTTAGCTTATCCATTGTCCTCTACAAGTGTCCCTAGTCCATGTAAACTTTTTTATCCCATACAAATGAGAGAGAAAAATTTGGAAAATTATATTTTATTTTCATTTTCCGTCTCAAAATATCATTCATAAATCCCTCATTTTCTTGCGCATCGATCATCATTGTTCCTCCTCCTCATCTTCCTCCGTCTCAACGACCTGTTGCTGTCGGTGATGGCGGTGCGGATGACGCGGAGGTTGTTCATCATCATCCTCCGCCACATCGTTGTCCAAATTCCATGCACCCTCGTCACTTGGAGGGGAACCTGGGAAAGGAAAAATTTTGCCAATCAAAAAGCACTTGAGAATCCTTATAAAAAAAAATTTGGCCAGGTTCTGCCTAAAGATTTTTCAAAATCGAAACAAAAAAATTCCAAATCGAAAAAATTCGACCTTAAAAGTTTTTCGGAATTGAATTTACGACCCAACCATGTTTTTGGTCAAAAAACTTTGCTAAAAAAATAATAATTTATTAATAAGAAATAAGAATCAGAGGTCAATGAGAAAATTTTCTCAAAATTCGGATTATCTAAAATTTCTCAAATTTGAAACCTGACTTTATGTAAGGGATTGTTGGCCGTAAACATTAATAAAAAATTTGGGAAAAAATTTTCAGTAGAATTTAAGTTCCAAAAAATAATTTTGCCAAATTTTACGGAATTTATTCCCAAAAAATATTATCAAAAAATTTTTTTGCTTACGTCCCAGGTCCGGCACGCCTCCGACCGCGCCGCTCTCGATGCCGCACTCGTCCTTGCCACGCAGAATGCGGAAGAAGCCGTCCTCGCCCCAGTCCGTGTTCTGGAAAAAAAATTCAGGATTTTTGCAAAAAAAACCTAAACTTTTTTCTTACCCATGAGTTGGCCACCAGCCAGTAGGGCACCCCGCTGTCAGTTGTGCCCCAGCCGAGCAGCTTCACTGCGTGGCCTCCGCCCAGCTTGCCCCCGACGTGCTATGAATGGAAAAATATGAAATTTATTTTAAACAAAAATTCAAAATTAAAATTTAAAAATTATAAACATTTAGAATCCGAAATTTCGGATTCGGATATCGGTTTTTGGAGACACTTTTGGGCTGAATAATGTGGACCCTGTGGGTGTTATGCCATTTGTCCCGAAAGTGCCAAAAACGTTGCCTTATCTTTTATGAAATAAATTTTGAATTTTCAAACAAAAACAGCAGGGATTTCCAACTTTTTCAGGGAAATTCGATGAATTAATTTTCTATATATATTTGCGCTTTGGAATTATTTCCTGTTTAATGTTCCACTTTGGCATTTTCGGAACAAACTCGCATTTTGGCACTTTCAGGACAAATAACTCATCACTATAGAAATCCAATAATAAAATTTTTTTTAGTTTACTCTGGAAATATTTTTGAAAACAGCAAAATTTAAAAAAAAACATTCTCCCAAAAAATTTTCTTTTTTTTCTCAACATTTCCCCGAAAAATTTATGCATTTTCACAGGGAAAAATGGCTCAAAAATTTTTTATTTGAAATAAATAAATAAAATCAATTTTTAAAATAAATTTTTGGATCGAAAACCCACGTAGTAGACGCCGCCCTTGTAGTTGAGGAAGTCCTCGTACACCTCGAACGCCACCTCCACTGGCCCATGCGTGTAGAGCTCCAACTGGATGGCCTTCACCGACTCGTCAATGGCATAGGCACTTTTGCCTGAAAAAATTTCTGAAAAAATTCCGAAAAATTCAGGGCACCGTAAAATTTGTCCTGGTTGTATTGGCGATGAGTCGAATAACCATCCACGCATGTGCGCTCACATTTTGGAGTCTGCAACATAGAAAAAAATAAGGGGAGTCCACTCCCTACTATCGCTCGCAACATGGGGTCCAGTAAAGGGGACCTTTCTTTTTTATGGATCTGAAGAAATTTTGCCATTTTTTGTTTTTTGCGATTTTTAGACCCCTTTGCAATTTATGGGCTGACCTCTCCCCTTTTTATGTATAGACTGCTCCAGATTAGGGTTTTGTCGAAATTGGCCAAGATGATTCAAGTTTTTCTTCAAATAACTCCTCTTTGATATCAAAAAAAGGTAAAACTGAATTTTCAACCTCTTGTGACAAGAAGATTGTTCTATGGTAGGATTTCGACTTATTAGAAGAAGAGTACCCATGGCCAGAAAATTTTTAGAGGTTGCCTCGATAGGGATCTCCGGAGAAAATTTTGAGAATTTTGAGCCATTTTCCTTGAGAAAATTATTCAATTTTTCTTGAAGGTAAGCCCCCTTCGTCCTTCCCCCCTAAAGTCGCCACTCCTATTCTCTTGCGATATCATATGATGAAATTTATTGTCAACTCTGAAAATTTCAGATTTTTATAAATTTAACCAAAGTTTGGAGTTTTTCATTTGGAAAATCCAAATGTTTCTCTCATTTTTTCGATTTTCCCACCGGGTACAGGTCGTGCTTGCATGGCTGGTAGTGGGTTTTGTTGCTGTGGTGTTCGCAGGGCGGGAAGGGGTAGGGGCGGCAGCCCTGGTTCAGTGTGTAGTTGGAGCCGGTGACGATGCCCTGCTTGACCCAGTACTTCCAGGCGGCCAACGGCTCGCCCCCGTCGCAACTGAAAATCCCAAAAAAAAATTTTCAGAAAAGTTGTGAAAAAAAATCAGAAAATATAGGTTAAAATTCTTTCAAAAAATTGAAAGAACCTGAACCCAGGTATATAGAGTAAGGAAAAAATTTTTTTAAGCGAACATCCAGAAAATCAATGGCCAAAAAATAAGACATACCGTAAAACCTGTATATAACCCCCGGCAATTGNTTTAAGGAGAACCCCCAGAAAATCAATGGCTAAAAAAGACACAGCTTCAAAGTGTTTATATGGAATATCCAAATCATATAGAAGTTTGAAGTTTGCAGGATTTTCATGTTAAGGATTTTTCATTATTTTCAAAATTCCAACAAATCCTTACCCAAATCCGCAACTGTGACAGCAGCTTAGCAAATCGTCAGCAGAGATGCTAACCTATAATTTTTGGCGAAATAAAATTATTTATTTTTGCTAATAGTTAAAATGAGCAAAAAATAATAAGCTAAGACCAAAAAATCGGAAAAAAAAATTTTTTAAAGGGAAAACTTTCATCAAGGATCTCCAGGGGAGCGTAGAATCCGAATCTCACGTCACTTGAAAAGAACTTCACACGCCCTACAATACCTTACAGTATTTTTCATCATTTTTAAGAAAAAATAATAATTTTGGGGTTTCTAAGGAAGTAAATCATCTTAACTATTATATAAAAGTTTTGTGATTTGGTCTTATTTCTAATGCATAACGACTGAATGATGGTTTTCAGAGAAACAAAAAAATTTCAAAAAAAATTTACTCCGATTTTGAAATTTTGGACTGAAAATTTTTAAATTTTTGAATAAAATGGTCCTTGAAGGGATTGGCCAATGATTTTGCGATTTAATTTTATTTTGAGACCGATGGATGGATGTTTTCGGATAAAATTGGGAAAAATTTAAAAAATGAGTTTTCCTAATTTTTTCGGTCGATTTTTCGTTAAAATTCTACAAAAAAACCAAAAATTTCGGAGGACCTGAATTTTGCCTTCGGACGCGATGCAAATCCGGTCGGACATGGCCTCCACGGCGCCGAAGGCCCAGCAGGAGCCGCAGCTGGACTGGTCCCGGATGAGGCCAATGGAGCCGCAGGTGGGCCAATTCTGGCGCGAGTCGAACTGGTCGGGCAGGTCGACGCCCAGCAGGAACCGGGTCTTGCCCAGGTGCTGCTTGGCCTTCACGGAATGGCTGGAAGGGGGCAAAAAGGGTTTCAGAGGAGGCGAAAAACCAAAATCAGTCCAAAAAATACGAGAAACCCGAACATTTTGGCCCGAAGAATGCGACCTAACTTTTGGGTCTAAAAGCAGCAGAATCCCAAGATTTAAATGGCTGGAGGGTCAACATCCATATTAGTCCTAAAAAAATGTGAAAACTCAAGGTTATGGAATCGAAAGTTAAGTGAAAAATCACATGTAGAAAAGTCTAAAAACCGAATTTTTTGGACCGGAATATATTAAGCATCAAAATATCGGAAATGATATTTAAAAAAAAACGTATTCGAAGAGTATTAAAAAAAGGACATCAATAATCGATCATGGGGGTTCCGAAGCGGTGGCCAATCTTTTTGGGTCCATCTCCGATCCCAGAAGAGTCCATCCCTGACTCCCCGACATCCCCGACCATCATTCCCGCGGGGATTCGGGGATCGGGGATGAAAAGGTAGGCATTAGATGCCTTATTATCGGGGCCGTCGGGGCAGCTTCCACAGTAAAATTGCTTCAGAAATCCCTTCAAATGATCATTTTTAGTGAATATTTTCATAAAAATTTTGAACATTCATCCCCGAAAAGTCGGGGGATGAATGGACCAAAGTCATATAAGAAAAAACCGAATTTTCTCCCGTCCTCAACTTTGGTCCGAAGAATGTGATCCAAAATTTGGGCCTTTTTCGGCACATTTTTGGGCCAAAACCCAAATTGTAAAATCCATATTAGAGCGCAAAAATTTGTTTAAAATCCGATCATTTAGAATCGAAAGGTCGAAACCCGGTGCCTAAACTCCAATCTTTCAGTGTTCAAAAACCCAAATTTCGGATTCGGATTTAAGGACAGAAGAAAACCCCGAACCTTACCGAACATGGTTGACCCCCATCAGGCGCCATTTGACACCCTCGTCGTACGACGCGAACTTCGGGTTCAGCTCGGCCTAAATTCCGATATAAAAATTCAAAATTCTTAAGAATTTCGAGGGCCCAAAAAACCCTTGTCGGAAAATACGATTTAAAAAAGTCATGAAATAAAAAGTGAAAATGCATACCTAGTTCGCATTTCATCAGTAAAACAATTAAAAAAACTCAAATTTCAAAAATAAAAGAAAATCGAAAAAATTCCCTTAAAATCCGAATTTCCCCGCCATTTTACCCTCCACACGGACTGCTCCCGGTTCACAAAGTTGATCAACGCTCGGCCGCTGAGTTGTTCCGCTTGAGGCGATGGGCGGGCGAAGTTCAACGTGAAATCTTGAAAATGGAAAAATTTCAAAAAATTTGCAAAAAAAAAATTACCCTCCTCGGTCTGTTCAGAGGAAGAGGATGAGGAAGAGACGGCACGTTGGCGAGAAAAATGGCGCCGATTGGCCAACACCACATAGGAGAGGGCCAGAACGGCGCAGAGGCACAGCAAAACCAGGGAAAATTTGGCCATTTTCAGGGGAAGGGCCAAATTGGCCAAAAACTGTTAATTTTATGAGAAAAAAAAATCACAAGAAATGATTAGGACCAAAGATCATTTGAACAGGGCTGGACGCAATTGCGGATTGCGGGAATTGCGGCCTTTTTTGGGTTGCGAGTTGCGGATTTTTGCGAAAAATCCGCAATAAATCCGCAATTTTAAGCACCCCTAAGGATGACGTTTTTGGAGAAATTTTTAAAAATTTCTTTGAAAAAATGGGAAAAATTTTTTATTTCTTGAACCAAAAATGAAGAAAATTTGAAAGGAATGGACATGTGTTTTTCAAAATTTTCGCCGGCGGCCCCTGTCGGCACCGCCGGTACTTTTATTTCATTATTTATTCTTCTGTGACTTATAAAGAAAATGGTTAATTTTTTAGAGAAACATTTTCGAGAAAAAAGCAAAATTTTATTTAAGCAACAAAATTGAGGATGAATGCCAATTTTATAAAGAAAGTTCATTGAATGAGGGGTGCCGACGGTCCCGACAGGGGCCGCCGGAGAAATTTTTGAAATTTTGGGCAAAATGAACAGGGGGGACCCTTTTGAAATTTTTTTCGAGTTGGCATTTGGGGGGGGGCTATAGTCCCCCAGCCCACCCACCCCCTGGCTACGCCCTTGAGGTTAGGATTAGATTGGTTCATACCATAAT
>LDKF01000747.1:63087-86998 GCA_001026735.1 Rotylenchulus reniformis | reverse complement strand
AAGTTAATGTTTTAGATCTTAAGTTGTTGAGTTTCTATGTAAAAAGTGTCATGCTTGGCAAATGTTTGGCTCACCGATGCGGAATCGGCTGAAAATGCAGAATCGGCTGCTATATACAATATATACTTTTTAAATTCAATCGAATGGTTCAAATTTTTTTTATTATTCAACAGACAGATGAACCATTTTATTTTTGGCGCCAAATGAATTTGAACTTCTTGAATCGAATACCCCTTTAGCGGCCATCATCCTGAACTCCATGAATGCCAGTGTGGACCCCTGCGATGACTTTTTTGAATATGCTTGCGGAAATTGGATCAAGCAACATCCCATTCCAGGTAAAGAAGAACCTCGAGTCGATCCCGACTTTACCGATTTCAGGATCAGATTATTTCTAAATTTTGGACTCGTCGAGATTTGGTCTAAAATTCAAAAATCCATTCATTCCGAGATTGAAAACCCAAACAAATCTTGAAAAACCCAAATCAATAACATTAATTAATAAAATTAAAAAATAATAATTAATTAATAAAATTAAAAAATCACTAATGTATAAATTTCAAAAAATCTTGAGATTTTCAGCAAATGATTATTTTCAAAAAAGAACTACGGCCTCCGGGATTGACAATTTCGAGATAATCCGGAAACTTCGGGATTTCGAGTTATATCTTTTAATTTTTCCTCAAGACGACGCCCCTTCGGTGTCCAACTTCGAGAACCTGGGCCAGGACCTGGAGCTGGCCCTGAAGGACCTGCTGGAGGACGAGTCGGAGCTGGTCCGGGCGGAGGTGAACAGCGACGCAGTGAAGAAGGCAAAGTCCTTCTACCAAATGTGCCTCAACGAAAGTCAGTCCGGGGGATGAGTTTTGAAAATCATTGGGCTCGGAAATTTGGGGATAAAATGAATTAGTTGTCCAAGAAAATTAGGGTAGTCGGGGACAATGTTCAAAAGTAGAGATCTAACTAGTCTAGGCTTAGATTCAGGGTTTTCTAGGAACTTTAAAGCTTTTTTCCTGAGATTTTGTTTAGGAAAAATCCAGGCCTTCCTTTTCTTAAAATATGAACTGGCCTAGAATAGAATAATTTGAAAATTATTGTTGTGAAAATTCAGGAATATGACTGAAGAATAATGGGATTTTCCTCAATTTGTTTTGAGCATATATATGTTGTAGCCGATTCTGCATCGGTGAACCGAACATTGCCAAACATGGGGGTAAAATAGTTTGAAACCCAAAAACAAATGTCCAAACCATTTGTTTGGGGGGTCTTCAACATATTCTGAAAGTTTCAACAAAAATTGTTCACCCGAACATGGTCAAAACATAATCCGAACATCAAAACATCGATAAAAACATGCATTTGATGTTTTGACCATGTTCGGATGAACAATTTTTGTTGAAACTTTCAGAATATGTTGTAGACCCCCGCCCAAACAAACGGTTTGGACATTTGGTTTTGGGTTTCAAACCATTTGACCCCCATGTTTGGCAAATGTTTGGTTCACCGATGCAGAATCGGCTAGCCGAATGCGCATTCGGCTGAAAATGCAGAATCGGCTACAACATATATATATAGGATGGTAGCTTCGAGCCTATTATGGATAAAAATCATCAAATACATCTTAAAATTTTCCTCGAATTTTTAGATCTCATTTTTTTAAACTCTCTATATTCAGCCGAAATCATGGCATCGTGGCGGAAAGTGTTCGATGCCGTATTGGTCACCTTCGGGGGTTGGCCATCGCTGGAGGGCTCTTCGGAGCCGAACATCAGGATACGAATTGAACGACTCTACGGGATCATGGCAAGATCTTTTAAATTTCATTCTTCATATACAGTTTTTGAACTTGATGATCATGATAAGCTTTTTTAGAAGGTTAACAAAAAATTCCAAACCCTAAATTTCAGGTGGCCAAGTTCAGGGCGGACTCCCTGTTCAAGGCCACGGTCCAGCCAGACGATAAAAATTCGGACAAACACGTACTCTTGGTAAGAATACTTGGTAAGGAAATATTACTTAATTTTCAATTTTCACAGATAGATCAACCCGCCCTGAACCTGTTCGCACGTGATTTCTACATGCTGTTGGAAACCGAGGACGAACGGCTGGCCTATAGGACGCTGTAAAAATTTACACAGAATTTCTAAAAGATTCCCATCTAAAAAAGCTAAAACCAAATTTTTCGCTTTTCCGGAGAAAACTTCTCAAAAAATTTTATTCCAAAATTTCAAACTTTAAGGGATAATTTGAACCAATATAGGCTGGTTTTGCCCTTTAAAAATTGAATGAAAATACATATTTTCACCAAAAATTATAATAATCCTTCAGAAACTTTAGAAATGGCAAAATTAAATTGCATTCAAAACTCAAATTTTCGCAAAATTTATTTTTAAACCCAGGATTCGAGATGTGTTGGTACTGCTAGGAGCTGATCCGAGAGTGGCCGAACGAGACTCTCTGGAAGTGCTGCAGTTCGAGACTGAGTTGGCCAATGTAAAAAATATATAAAAAATATTATAAATTAAATTAAAAATATATTTATACTAGAACACGGAATTAACAAAATAAAACCAGACCCGGATCCCGGACTCGGATTTTGGAAACACCACCGGACAGGATCCGGAACCCGGAGTCCGAGAAAAGTCCGCGTCCCTCCAAAAAAGACCGGACTCGATCCCCCCGGATCCGGGAAAAGTTCGAGCCCGGGTCCGAGCTATAATTTATACCTGTATCAATATTCAATTCAGATTACGGTGTCGGAGGACCAACGGCACGACATCGCGGAACTGTACACAAAATGGACCATTGGCGAGATGAACGAGAGGTGATTTTAGTACCAAAATAAATTTTAAAAAATTTCAGCAAAAATCCATAAATTTTGTCGAAAATTCGGAATTTTTCGCAGGTTCCCCAACTTCGATTGGCTGCTGTTCTTCAACACCATTTTCGAGGATATCGGTAGCAATCAGCAACAGCAACAAAATGGAAGCCGAAAGATACGCTTCGATGCCGACGAACCCATTGTCATCTACGGGGTGGAGGTGGGAAAATTCAAAAAATAAATTTTTTTAAATGAATTTCGGCGATTATTTATCGAATTTTATTTCCATTATATTTTATTTTTTGGTTTTTGTTTGGGTATAGTAAAATTTTTACACAATTGTTTTACAGTTTGTTGCTCGTTTGGACAAACTTTTGCCGACCTTCGAACCCAGGCAATTTTTTTAAACAAATTTAATTTTTTTTTTGGTACTTTCAGGGTGATTCAAAATTATCTGACCTGGTGCTGGTTCTTCAAGGCCATGCTGAGGTCCATAAAAATTTTCAGAATTATTAATATTTTTTTTTGCATTTTTTTAGAGATCTGCCCGACCCCTTTGCATTGACCATGTTCAAGTTCTATCGTACCCTGAATTGTGAGAATTTTTGGAAAAATATATTTTTTAAATTCTTTTATGAAAACTAGGGAAAATGAATAAATTAGACCTTTATTTTATCCAATTTTAATCAATTAATAATGATCAAAATTGGAAAATAATTTTTTATTTTTGAAGTGATGATGGTGCAAAAGCTCCGCTGGCACGGTTGTGTGACACGGATCAACAGTTTGATGCCAATGGGTAATTTTTTAGGGCTTCGAGAAATTTTCGTTTTTTTTAAATTTTAGCCACCTCCAGCATCTATGTGAAACACCATTTTGACAACGAGGCCAAGGCCCAAGTGGAGGAAATGATAGCATTGGTGAAATTTTTCGCAAAATAGATAAAATAAAAATCAAAAGAAAAAACTTTAAACTAAAATGAAAACTCGATAAAGTGTAAAAGAATGGAAAGGCAATTTTTTTTTTAATTTTTTATTTATTGGAAACCATTTTTATGGGATAATCAGAAAAATCAGCATAAGATCTGAAATGGAAAAATCAAAAAATTTTTCTGAAAATAATATTTATATTATATTTTAAAAATCGATATTTTAGCGGAAAAATCGATAAAACAAAATAAAAATGTAATAAGAAAAAATCATATATATTTTTTTAAAAGGATACTCCATACATGGGTAAATCGATAAATTTAATAAAAAAAAAATAAAATAATTAAATTTATTTTATAAATTTTTGATTAAAAAGAATGAAAGTTGAGTGCTTGGAAAATATCAATGATTAAAAAATATTTAAAAATAAAATTTGGTTTTCCCAGATTATGGAGGCTTTCGTGGAGTTGTTGGATGAGGAGGATTGGTTGACCAGCGAAACGAAGGCATTCGCCAAGGAAAAAGTAAAGATTTTTTTTTGAATTTTCTAAAAAAATTCATAAATTTTTCAGATCAAAACGATGCACCAGAAAATTGGTTACCCTGACTATTTGGAGAATCTGACGGCAGTGAACGCGGAATATGAACGGTAAAAAATTTTCAGCAAAGGAGTCGATAAGTTAGGCAGTAATGTTAGGACCAATACCAATACCAAAAACCAATACCGAGCCAACCAATACCGGTATTGGGGATTATTGTGGTATTGGTAACGGTCTTGGGTATTGGTATTGACATCGAAAAAAAATTTAGTCTTGGTATTGAGTATTGGTATTGGGTGTTCACAGGCCTTTCCGAAAATCTTGGATTTTTCAATTTTTCGCAGAATTCATTAAAAATAAATCATAAAAATCGAGATTCAAACCAATACCGATACCAGGAATCCAAAAACAATACCAATACCAAATCAATACCAATACTAATACCAATACCTTTGGGTATTGGTATTGGCCTAGCCAAAATTTCTAACACTATTAGGCAGTGATCGGAAATTGTTTAAAAAAATCAATGAGGGGACTGGTGTTCGATTTTCTTGGGCATCTCGACAATTTTTAAGGGCATATTACTGAAATACAGAATTCAACTCGTACATATTCATGTATTAAAACACGTGAAAAGTACGGTACGTGAGTTAGCACATGTCGCCAAAAACGGTAGAACATATAATTTACTTAATGAAGTTCGTGGTACGCAGTACGTACTAAGATACGCGTTTGAACGGTGCTAGGACGTTAAAAAAGTGCCAAATGCATAGGCTTGGCCTAAAACTTTTTTGTTAGACTTGTTAGACAAAAAGTATAAAAGGCTGAATTTCGAAAAAAATAAAAATACCATTCGAATCAGCATAAAATTCTGAACAATTTTGCCTTTTATAATTTTTGTTTAACAAGTCTAACAAAAAAGTTTTAGGCTAGACTGCCGCATTGGGCCTTTTTTTAACGCCCTAGCACCGTTTGAACTCTAGTTTTTAATGGTATTGGCCGAAATTTTTCTCTCTTGAAAATGACCATTTTCTCCACTTGTTACTCGTTACAGTTACATCGTGTTCGAGATGGACTACTACCGGACCAAGTTCCAGTTCTACGAGATGTACCAACGGGACATCCTGGAACGCATTCGGATGCCCGTCGATCGGAACAGGCAAAAAAAATTCAAGGACAAAAATAATTATTAAAAAAATCCTGAGAAAATCCTTAATTCCTCTTTTTTTGATCTTATATAGGATAAAAAATCCAAAAAATCTGTCTTAAAAATGGACAAAAATGCAATTTTTCGGGCAAAATATTCTAAAATACCTAAATTATAAATCTGAGAACAAAAATCTATCGAGAAAATTCGGTAAAAATTCAAGTTAAATTCTAGGAAAAAACAAAAATCAGAATTTAAATAGAAATCTCAAATTTTCAGATGGGTCGCCGGTGCCGCGTTGGTCAATGCCTTTTATTCACCGAACACCAACGAAATCAGTAAGGATTTTTTTTGTATTTATTTTTTAAATTTTTACTTTAGAATTTTTATAATTAAAATCATTTGTATTTTTCTTTGTTTTTTTCGAATTTTTGCACATTTTTCTCTAAGTTTTCCCCGCCGGCATCCTTCAGCCCGTCTTCTACAACAAGCACTTTCCACGCTCAATGAATTTTGGCGGCATCGGCGTGGTCATCGGGCACGAGATAACCCACGGTAACAAAAATAATAAAAAATAATTTAAAAATTAAAATTTTATGAAATTGTTTAAAATTCGATAAAATTTTTTTCAGGATTTGACGATCGAGGCCGTCTCTATGACCAATTTGGCAACATTCGCCAGTGGTGGTAAGATTAAAAAATATAATTTAAATAGCTTTAAATTAATAAAAAAATATTTCAGGGACAATGCGACCATCGTCAAATTCGAAGAGAAGGCCAAGTGCATCGAGGACCAGGCTAGAAAATCTCGTTGAAAAATCCATGATTTTCAGGGGACCAAAATATTTTAAAAAGCCCAAAATTTTTCAAGATTAAAATATCTACATATGAAATATCAATTTATTTCGACATCTAACCAACATCCTTAAATTTTTTGCAAATCTATGCTTTTCTAATTCCTTTCAATTATAATATACTAATTGTTTTTTTAATTTTGGAAGGATCTAATAACGAAAAAATCAAAATTAAAAATATTTTTTTTTCAAATTACAGTACTCCAACTACATTCTGGACCAGATCTCAATGAAAATCAACGGACGAAGCACCAAAGGCGAGAATATTGCCGACAATGGAGGACTCAAACAGGGTGGGAAATTCAAAAAAAAATAAATAAAATTTCCCCGAATTTTCAGCCTATCGAGCCTACAAAAAATACGAAAAATTCCACATGATGCCCCAACAGCTGCCAGGGGTCAACCTCACCCAGGATCAGCTATTTTTCCTAAACTACGCGCAGGTCCGTAAAATGATTTTTTTTTAAATTTTCGAATAATTTTCAGATTTGGTGTGGCATCATGAACGACAAGGAAGCCATTCGAAAGCTGAGGACATCCGAACATTCGCCGGGTCCAATTCGGTGTGTGCTTAATTTTTATTTTGGATTCAATTTTTTTGGTTGTTTTTGGGGGCTCTTAACTTCACAAATTGGGGATTTTTTTTGGATATTTTGGACCAATTATTAAAAAAAATTCTAAAAGAAGACCCCTTAAAATTTTTTCAAGGCGTCTTATTGCCCTAAAAATTCCCCTAATTCCAAAAAAAAAGAAAAAAATACCCTCCACTCGTTTTTTGAAGTTCGTCAGTTTAAAATTTCAGAGTTAGAAGTCTAAAAATTTTTAATGCTTTAGCGAAAATTTCAAAATGAACAAAATCTTAAAATTTGGCCACAAATTCCAAAAATTTCTTCAGCGTCAAAGGCCCCCTGTCCAACTCTTTGGACTTCGCCACCGCCTACAGCTGTCCGGCGGGCTCTCCGATGAACCCGGTGCGCAAATGTCGGGTTTGGTGAGGCCCTGAAAATTTTCGCGGAAACCCGCCATCCCTCATCATCATCATCGCCATTTCGCTGCCCGATGAATTTTTTGCAATTCACCTCCAAATCAATTTTGATTTTTTTCGTTTCAGTAAGTATGAAAAAATTTTTAAGCTGAAAACCCAAAGAATCCTCTGATACATTTTTAGGGATTTTTTGAACTTGAGAATTCGAACTTTTTGTGCCCAATGGATTACCATTTTTTTTTTCAATTTTTAATAATTTTTTTCTGAAAATTGCTTTTCTTCTACTTAGTTCGCATAATCGCAGTTTTTCGATTCCGATACCTGTTCAAAGTTTTTTTTATCACGGATTATTCAAATTCTAATTTCATCCTTCGATTTTTTCAACAAACTCACTAATTTTCCACCAGAAATTTTTGCTAAAATGGATTTCTTATACTTTGCAAAACAATTTTTCCACCTATTTTTGATCAAAAATCTGATTGGGTCACCCAGATCACTGATCATTGATCACCTGATTTGTCATCCATTTCCGACCATACTTATTCCTATCCTACCGTACCCCTTTGCCCCCTATGTATTGTATTCCTGCATCCTCACTCACTACAGTATACGACGATCTTTGACCATTTTGCTAAAATGCCATCATCAATTTTTGTTTTCTCATTTTTATGTGTCATATTTTTGATCCGATGATGCTTTACATATTAGGTATATGTGTTCTAGTCGAATAATACACAAAATTTCCAAATTATTTAATTTCCGATTTTGGCATTATTCAAAAATATTTTTTAGTTTTTTTATTGGCTTATTAGATTATACAGAAATTTTGCTTCTTTAAGAGTAAATTTGTTTTTGAATTTCCCACAAAAAGACAAAAATTTTTTTGAATTTTTTTTGGTAATTTCGAAATGACTAAAAAATCGAGCAAATTTTTTGCCTCTAGCTACTACTGGGGTGACCGATCGACCCTATAGTGGGGAAAATCCAAAGTTCTAATAAGACAGTGCAAAAAAAAGCGCAAAGAAAACGAGTATTATGCGCCTCTGACGTGTTACTATAGAACAGCGGCTCACGAAAGACCGAATTCGGCACTTTCCGGTGTTTCGTCGTTGGTGTTTTGTATTTTTAAATTAAAATTTTCGTTTCAATAATTTTCACCTTGAATTTTTTTCAAATGACTATTGGGTCGTTTAATCACCCCAGTAATACTTGCCTCTAGCTAGTAAGTTTAAAAAATTTCGGTTTTGGTGGCTTAAAGCACATTGTAGCATTTTTAACATTTAAACCGAACAAGTTTATTTCAATTGTAAAAGCAAAAATTAGAATTATTTTTTGCATATTTTGCATAAATGTAAAAATTTCCATAAAATTGCCAAATAAATAAAGAAAAATAATTTTTTAGCATTTATTACGAAATAATTCATTCAAAACAATAAATTATCCGCTCAAATATGACCTAAATCCTCGGAAGACCGCAAATATTTGGGTGGTTGGGTACATCGTCATTATTATCGTCGTCGTCGGACGACGAAGCACAACGTCCCTGACCCAAAACGGCGGGGCATTTTCGCGCACGAAATCCACCGCAACCCAAATTTTGGTGAGCGAAAAGCGCGCAATTTTCGCTAATAAACTTTTTTTTTTTGAAAAAAACTATTTTAACTGTGATTTTCCCTTTTAGAACCAATTCACAGATCATTTTTTTTATCACAAAGATAATAATTGGGGCGGGTCTCATCAACCCAAAATCTATCACCAATTCACGAATGCCGTCTAATATTTTTGAAAAAATTTTTCATAATTATTTTTATTATTTACATATGTACTGTAAAATAACTGAACATCAGGGTGGTTAACCGGGGGGAGGAGGAGGGGGGAAAACCCCAAAATGGAAACAACAGAGAACCCCCGGAAGAACACCGGTTCTTACATCGGTTCTGAACAGCTCTACTTAAAGTTTAAAATGATCATTATTTGCTCAAGTCCCCCTCTCAAACACTCAATATTTCCGTTTTTGGATTTTGGAGCGATTTTGGGATTTTTAAGGCTGGACGGCAAGGTCTATAACCTGCTGAAACCCAAAAGATAGAGTACGAATCATAATTAAGCAAATTGATCCATTATGGTAAAATATGGCCAAATTATCGTGTACTTGGCCAAAACTGTTTGTATTGGCCATATCCGAATGAACCATCTAATAAGCTGATTTCCCCTATTCTATTCTCTATCTTCTGGTATCAATTTAGTTTTTTGGAATCAAGTTATAGGCCCTGGTGCCCATGCCCAAACTGGCGATCCATCGACCCTCGATCCTGTTTAGGGGTGTCCGGATTTTCAATTTTGAATTTTCATGAATTATGTATATTGAGCAATTTTTGGAATTTAAAGCTTTTTTACATATTTTTAAAATTTCTCCTTTTGAGCTAAAAATGATGTTCCTCTGCGCTCTGATCAGTTCACTGTTGTTGATAACCAACTGTGTGGAAGCATTACAAAATGCTGTGAAGGGCAAGAGATGTGCCCAAAATCAGGTGAAAATGGAGAGAGATAACAGCAAACAAATTTTCCCAAAATTGGATTAATTATTTTGGCCATAATAAAATCAATAAACCGATCCTCCCAAGATGGCATCCTGTAAAAATTCAAAATATTGGCTATGTAAAGCCAGGAATTTTAGAACCTATAATAAAATGGGCAAAAAGGCATTTAAAAATAAGAACAAATAAAATGGGCGCTAGGATATTGGCTAGGTTTCCAGGATTTGTGATAAATTCGGTTTTTTTGCAATAATATTCCATTTTTTACCATCTTTTTAGGGTTTCCAAATTCATAAATCAATTTTAAGTAAAAAAACAATAAAATTTAAACAAATTCTCACAGGTTGTCAACAAGCTGACAGTGTACGAGGACGGTGCCATCGAGGCCGAGTGCGGCCCGTTGCCCTGTGGCACAACCTCCTATGACATCTGTTCTGATGTAATTTTTTTTTAATTTTTAATGAATTTTTATTAGGATTATTTAATAATTTCGAGGAAAAAGATGAATTAATCAAATTATTAATTGTGAAAAATTTTACTTCAAATTTTCGGCATAAGATAAACAATTTCTGTAATTCGTACGATTTTTATTGAATTTTTTTCTGATTTCGAAAATTCTCAAGGTTGCCAAAATTTAGTCGCCTTTTTGAAAATTAATTAATTTTCTGAATTTAATCCAACCCCTCAGGATTCGAGCTCTTGCAAGGCCCCCACCGAAGTGTTCAGCGGCATGAAATGGGCCCACAATGGACAGAGGTAAAATTTGGTGAAAATTTTGAATTTTTCAAAATAGGTATATTTTCAGTCTCTTGCTCCGATGTTGTCCCTTACAAGTGAAAGACAAGGTGTACATTGGCACCGATCTGGTCACTTTGGTAATTTTTTTTCTCTGGAAATCATCGAAAATGGAATTAATCAAATAATTTTTTTTACAATTTTATTTTAAAATAATTAAAAAATCGAAAAATGCTTTAAATATGGCAGCATTTTTGTTGCAAAAATATTTTTGATAAATTTATTTTTTTGTTGTAAATTGTATAAATGGTTATTGGTAAAAATTTTGCCATTTTATGAAATTTATTGTACTTTATTTTTATTTTTTTTTGCTGACCAGAACTACCTTGAAAATCGCCTTAAATATTGGAATTTTATTTTATTAATTTTTTTAGCCAGACCCCATTTATTTTTTTCAGGGTTCTTATTATACCGGTGGAATTGTGCCAGAACAGGACCGGATGGGCCAAGGCCAAGGCACTGAATACGATTTTGTGGCCAATGCGCGAACGGAGCAGTAAAATTTGCTATTCATTCTACTAAAATATAAATTACCAAACTTATTTTTTAACAAAAATCGCTTCAATTTAATTGTGCAAAAAATTTTTAGCAGCCAAATTTTGCAGGTTATATTCTCAAAGATTTTTTAAAATTAGAAAATGGCCTTTGGAGTTGATAAATAAAAAATAACAAATAAATTAATTAATTACTATTTATATTTGGAACTCGTAAGAAATCAAAATTCCATTTTCAGAGGCGGAGTCAGGGTCTGGGTCTACCGGGCTGTGTGCGGTGCCACCGGACACCAAAAATCTGCGCAACCCCAGCAGCAGGTTGCCAAGCAACAGCAACAACCTGCGCAACAGCCGCAACCTGCTGCAGTTGAAACCGGCGAATCCACGGATGAAAAACCGGAACAGTGGGGCATTACACAATATTTTTCAATTTTATTCTTGAAAATTAGGCAAAAATTTCAGGATTTTTTGAGCCCATAATTCTGTGATAAAAGAGGAAATTTTTGTAAATTTTTTAAAATATCAGAAATGCCCGAAAAACATTTTATTCAGCAGAAAAAGATCTCTTTTATACGAATTTTTTAATGATCACAATGATTTTTTTTATTTATTTTTTTGCAGAAAGTGCAAATTTTTTAAATTTTCTTCGATTTTTCAGTGTCCAACAGGTCAAGGCCCCAGAAGAGTCCGAGCAGGTCCAGAACCCGCTGCAATACCGGCCCCGCAACCATCGCCAAATGCGCAGGGATGTGGTGCCGCCGAATGCAGCGGCCTGATCAGAAATGATCCAACCTATTTTTTAAAAAACATTCCACTTCTTCAATTATCGAAAACAAAAAATTTTCTTTTTTTTAATGAGTTTTTGCGAAAAATCGGATTCGGAATTTTTTTATTTTCGAATTTACTTCGTTTTTCGACCAAAAAATTCCATAAATTTTGCTTTGTTCAGAATATTTCATTTGCCAAAAAACCATTTTAGATTTTTTTTTTTGTAAATTTTATAAAGGAATTTAAACCAATAGTAAAATAAGCAGAGTGTTTTTGGATTATTATGGTTTTTTATATCTGGTGGGACAACAGAATTAAGAAATCCCTGAAAATACCCGACAATTTATTTGTAATTTTCACAAAAAATCGCAACATAATTAATTTGAAAAATTGGGGAAAAAATTATTGTGATGAGTAGAGAGCATGAAAATGGAATAAAATAAAAAAAATTCACAAAATTAAATTTTTGTAGCACGGGGAGAGGAATCAATCGTTGAAAATGTGATGGGTGATGACTAGCTCGGTCGTATCATTATGTAAGTAGAGGCGTGAATTTGCCCAAAAATTTTGGAAGAATTTTCTACAATTTTCGCTGAAAAATTCCGTACATTTTTCTATCCTTGCCTATGAATTTTGCAGAAATTTCTCCGTATTCTGGTCATTAAACTCCACTCTAATTGATCTGATCTGATCAAAATTTTGCCCTTTTGATCAGCTGGCGAGGAATGGTTTGGTGGGCCTGGACACTTGCAGGGCCACCGAGTTCCCGCTGGACCGGATGTACGTGACCGCGGAGTGCTGAAATAATAAAATAATTTTTTCTCAAAAATTTTTTTAATAGAATTTAATTTTCGTCTGCCATTTTTCAGAGGTTTAATAATGGATTTTTTTTCGCAATATGCTTGTAGACCAAAAATCAAATTTCGAATTTTTTTTTCCATTTTTAATAATAAAAAGCCCCGATTATCTTCATTTTTTTTTGTAAAATGAGATATCCTATAAAATCGAGCCCTATTTTTTTTGAAAATTCCGAGAAATCTGAGGCCTTTCAAAAGCAAGTGGCAAAATCCTGAAAAGCCATGGCCTTTAATATTTTTTTATTCTAGAGAAATTTTGACTTGAACATTTTTTATTCCAAAATTTTCAAATATATTTTGAGGATTTCATATTGCTTTTTTTCACATTTTCCCACCTGTGTGGACACTTCATGGCCGTTAACCGCCATAATCCGGTCTCCGATGGCCAACTTTTCGGCCGCCGAACTTCCCGGCTGCAGGGAGGTGATCTGCAAAAATACAAATTTTTGGCGTTTTGTTGGAATTTTTTAAAAATTTTCCCACCAAAATGCCCCTGGGCCTCTTGCCGATGCCCATGCCCCACTGCTGTCCCTCCTCCTTCTTCAGCACAATCAGCACACTGTCGCAACCGGCCTCCTTCAGGTCGCTCCTGAGATAGATTTTTAATTTTTTTTAAATATTTTTATTAGGGGATTTGCATCTTTCTAGGCCCGTAAAAAACAAGGGGAGGTTCGTTATGGATCCTATCCGGGGACCCTTCATCCGATTTCTGTAAAAAAGAATTGGGGAGTTTCTCCTAATTTTTCAAATGCAAAAACTTCCCCGGGAACATTCCATCGTGAAAATGGCAAAGGTAAATGCTTTGATTAGGGTATTCTCTGTGGTGCTGGCAGGGGAAACTTTTCGAAATCGAGGAAAATTCCTCAGAAATTGGGAAAAGATTCCCCGGGAATTTCTTCTTTTACTGGCCCTGGGATAAATAATAATTACCCAATTAAGGATTAGAGATTAGGATATACGTAACTTGAGGGTTTAAGCATAAATGTTTTTTCATGGGTTTGCGATTTATTTCTGCGTTTTGCATTCCTCCATTTTCGCCATTTTCTTATTGCTGTTTTCTTACCTACTATTTTTTCAGCTTTTATTCTCTCCAACATGTAAATATATTTCCCTAATTTTTTCCATTTTCCCCCGATTTTTTTTATATTTTTCGCCACCTCAGCACTGTGCCGGCCACCGCTGCGGATGCCATCACCGCGGTGCTGCCACTGCTTCCACTTCCGGCGCCGCTGCTGGCACCCGAGTATTGGGAGGAGGCGCCGGCGGCGGTGAGCGGGCGCCGCTGAGAGGAGGAGGTCTCCTCGGAGGCGCAGGTGTCCGCGATGGATTTCTGAAGGAAAAATTTATTAGGAAAATAAATATCTGCGAAAAATAAATAATAAAAGGTTGCAAAAATCAGCTGAATTCGCAAAAAATAATTAATTTATAAACATAAAAAAAGAAAAATTTTTTTTTGAATCATTGGCCGAAATCGAAAATAGAAAAAAAACATTAATTTTTTAAATTTTAGACAAAAATAGGGAAAATTTAGAATTTAAATTTGTGGAACCAACACATAAGTAAATCGATTAAAAATCTCGAAAAAAGGTTCTCGAATTTTCCTGCAATGCTTTAATGCCCTAAAAATGCCAATGACCTTTATTCAATTTTTTTAAATAATGTCGAAAATTTTTAACCGAATTTTTTTTGTTACATTCCAAAACTCTCTATTTTTTCCAGAAATATGATTAAGAAAATTAAAAATTAAAAATTTTACCAGGTCCTCCTCGCTGACCGGGGACAAGTCGGTTCGGCCCACCAGACTTTGCTGCTGGTTGTTTTCGTCATGCAATGTGATTTGTAGGGTCGGAGGCGGCAATTTGGGCATCGGGGCCTTAAAAAGAAATCGGGAAAATTCGCAACCGCCGATGGGTTTCGAACCGGCGGTGGTGGCTCCCGGGCGCCACCGTTGGGCCGCTCCACTGTGCCATCCACGGCTCCGGCGTGGTTTTGTTGTTGCTGTAATGGCATCTTGAAAAGGTATAGAAGTCCAACTGCATAATGGAAAATATCAATTGATTTGCTAAAAATCGAATGGAAAATTCCGCAATTAAATTCAATAAATATGCTAAAATAGTCTCAAAAATAAAATTGCTCAAAATTGTTTCAAAAAAATGCCATAATAAAAACAAAACCAAAAAATACAGAATCCCTCATCAAATTAATGCTCCAAAATATGAAAATTGCATTAACTTGTCAAATAAAAGTTCCAAAAAACTCAATTTTTCTAGTATGAAAAATTAAAATTCAGATGATTCACCTGTTGAGCCCCGCCGGCGACAGCATTAGTGCCGTTTGGCGGTTGCGCGGACCGCACGCGTTGCGCGGTTTCCGTCAACTTCCATCGGCCCACCTTCAACTGCACACGTCCGGTGCAGGTCTGGAAAATATATTTTATAAAAGAAATTTGAACCTATGGAATAATTTGCTACCTTCAATATCGTGGCCACATCCTCCTGCAAGCAATTGGCCACATTTTGGCCGTTCACTTCCAGAATCTGAATGTCATAAATTTTCCCAAGATTTTCGAATAAACCGCGATGTCCTTTGGTTATTTTTTTCCCGTAATTTCATTTTTTTTTTGAAATTCCCACTTGACTTTTTTCATTTTCTCGAATTTCTTTAAAATATTTTTTATTTTCCTTATTTAATGACTTCCGTTATATTTTAAATGAATTATTCCATTTTCTCCAAGTTTTCATATATTTTTTTCAAACTATTTTCTGCTTCGTAATCTTTTTGTTCTCCTCACATGAGGCTGATTTTCACCAATTTTTCAGACCACTTTTTCCCGCAATTTTCCTCAAAATTTCACCTGGTCCCCTTGCATTAGGCGTCCGTCAGACTCCGCCACGCCGCCCTTCACAATTTCCGAGATATACACGCCGGGCTCATTTTTCCTGCCCACGATGGAGATGCCGAGGCCCTTGCCACTCTTTTTGGTCAATTCGATGGCCAAAATGTTGTAGATTTGGGCCGGGTCCAACAGGCTCATCTGCAGGTTCACATCTGCAGAAAATTGGAAAAATTAGTCCAGAAAATGCAGAAATTATTTTTTTAACCCCAGAAAATTGAGAAAAACTAGGTTAGTTATTAAAAATAGGGAAAAATTAAAAAATACGGTTAATCTTAATGTTCACGTATAAAACATTGAAAATCCAGGATTTAGGCTAGAAATCTCATGAAAATCTGCAGGAAATGAATAGTAATTGGGTTCAGGAATGACAGAAAATCTTGAAAATAATATTTTCAATGGGCCAAAGCAAAATTTATTCAAAAATTTTAATTTTGGAATTTTCATAGACCTCTGTAGATGAGCAATCGCACTTTTGCAGGCGTCCTTCTCAGCAATGAAATCGCCTGTTCATGTGGAACTCCGCGCAAGGTCGTGCTGTTCACCTAAATTCAGTAAAAATTAATTTTTTATTAATTAATTTATTAATGATATTATTATGAAATTACATTTTTTTCGCTTTATTTTTGCGAAATAAAAAATTGATTTGGCCATTCGGATGGGCTTAAGTCTTTTTTTAGGTACCGAGTTATGACGAATAACTCGGTTCAAGCAATTTTAATTTTTAACTCGACCAAAAATGTCATTTTTATGGGATTCAATGTCATTTCCAATCAGATAAATGCCATTTTTTGTCGGTTTTATAGCCATAATAATACCTCGAAAACTTGGTCCCCCGGCTTCAGTCGTCCGTCTATCGCTGCAGCACCATCAGGGTACACCTCGTGGATCACAACCGTGCCGAGCACCTGATAATTTAGCAATTTTTTAATTTTTTTTTCGTTTATTATTATTTTTTGAATAATTTGTGATAACACTTCTTCTAGATATTATAATTTTCACAAAATGATTTTATACATAAGGAAAAACATAATTATAACGGTCGATTAAAAAAAATAATAATCTACATTATGTTTTCTCCTTATAAAATCATTTTCGACTCATAAAAAATAAATTTGATATTTTTTTCAATTTTACCGTATCCGACCCTCCGACAATGCTCAAGCCCAGGCCCTTGCCGTCCTTGTCGATCTCGATCAGTGTTTCCTGCCCCACTTGGATCGGCGCCTTCTGCAGCTGCAGTGACTGTTGCTGTTCCATTTGCCAACTTCGTTTTCGCGCTGAAAAATTCCAAAATTAAATTAAATCTGGTACAAGGCCATAAAATATGGTCCAAAATTGGAAAAATGGAACAAATATATAAAGAGAAGCCAAATAATGGCCGAAGAATGTGAAAAATGGACAAATCGGGACAAGAAATATGGGTGAGTTATTTTTGCTTATTTAGACTATCGGATGATGGCCAAAAAATTTTTCGATTGAAAAATATCGGAAAATTGAAAGTGCGATAAAATTTTTGTTCACAAAATGTGCTGGAATTCGAAAATGACCGACCAAAATTCAAATAATGGACAAATTGACCAAAAATAGTCCAAAAAAGTAATCTTATGAATTATGATTATCAATGAATCTTAAATTAGCATTGGTGTTCGATTAGGCCAATAATTATGTTGTCAAAAAAGATTATTAATTCCGGGTATAATAAGCACTCTCCGTATTTATAAACAGATGATTAATTTTTTGATCGAAATAAAAAATGAATGGAAATGATGTGAGGTTACATATAAGGAAGAAAGAGTGGGCCATTTTTTGCGGTTTCCATGGTTCTTTTCTTCCAAAAACTCAATATTATTTCCAAGACATGGAAAAATTGATATTTTGAGAAGAAAATCACGCAAGAAAATTGGCCAAGAAAATGTATGACATGGCTTGTTAAGATGGAGGAGTGCAACATAGACGGAAATGTCCTTTATTTGGAGGGGCTAAAAGAGATTTCAATGTTAATCATCATCATCATCATCTGTCACCAACACCGAAAACAAGAAAATAGGCATAAAAAACGCCAGAAAATGAGCTTTTTAGTTCAATAAAACAAAAAATTTTGGTCGAAAACATCCAAATAGCCTAAGAAAACATCAAGAAATCCGAAAATAGAAAAATTACAAACAAAATCCTGAATATAGACAGCCTCAATGTTTTCCAGGAAAACCTCTCATCAATAGAGGAGTGGAATTGGCATATTGTCAACGACGGAGACACGGAGAGTACCCAACCCAAATCCAAAACAACAACCCGCGGGGAAAATAAAGATTCACTCTCATTCGGCTCGGCATAGGCCAAATTAGTGCTCATGTCTCATATGTAATTTTATGTACACTATGTGTATGTCCTGAGGAAAAAATTTGAAAAAATTTTTAAAAACCAAAATATTTGAAAGAACCCATATGTCAGAAAAATCACCAAAAGGCTTATTTCTTAAGGAGTACAAATAAAATTATAAATTTAGGGAAAATTATAAATTTGGGGTTAGCTTACATATTTGGCGGTTTTTTGATCTCCTAGCACCAGAAATGCTAGGGGTTTTCTTATGGCCTGAGTGTTTTTTTTTGAAAAAATTGAGCTTATTTTGGCATTTGAGGG
Source organism: Rotylenchulus reniformis (assembly GCA_001026735.1). Lineage (NCBI taxonomy): Eukaryota > Metazoa > Nematoda > Chromadorea > Rhabditida > Hoplolaimidae > Rotylenchulus > Rotylenchulus reniformis. The sequence continues at coordinate 68,739 of LDKF01000747.1, read as the reverse complement.
GATCTATGTGCCCGCTGGTCCGTGCGCCCTGAGGCAAAATTGGCACTTGAGGAGGGAGGGGGGAGTAAATATGGCACATATCTTTGGAGGAGGGTAGAGTAGGGTATAGGCCAGATAGAGGTTTTGCTCAACGGGGCCAAGCACAGGGGAGTTGTTTTATCAAATGAGAGGCGCAAGCGGAAATTAAGACGATGGTGCGTACGCGTCGCGCGACGCACGCGTCAGAAGAAAAGCCTGAGGGCTCATCGAAGGCGGAGGAGGAGGGGGAGGTGAAGCATTGTCACCCCCGAGGCCATAGAGAGCTTTGATGAGAGTCACGTAAAAAGTGAGAGAAAACGAGGGACAAAATATGGTAAAGAGGACGATTGAGGGTAGAGTAAGAGAGAAATGAAGAAATAGTATAGGTGAATGATGAAAATGGCAAGAGGGAGAGCTAGAGAAGATTCGGCGAGAAAGCGATAAAGGGGCAGGGCTCGAGAATCGAGAGTTACGGAGAAAAAAGGCAAAGAGGAAATAGAGGTGAGAAGCGGAAAGCATTTTCGAGAGCTAGAGAAATGCGGAAATAGTGTGGGAATTGACTGAAAATTTGAATAATGAGAGAAAAACAGCCATTGTCAAGAGTGCATGCGGACGAGAGAGAGAGTGCGGAAAAGAAGGAAAAGAATCTCGAGAATGATAGACAATTGTAAAATGAAAGACGAGAGAAAAAGAAATAGTGGATAGAGTGAGAGAGGACCAGGGAAAAATGATGGATGAAGTGCGCTTCTACCGCTGATGTGAGAGGTGGCGAGAAAATTGGCCAAAGAAAACGTAGTCCCGCATAGGGCCAGAAACATCCTTTCGCTCGCTCTTTGTTATTCTCATGGATTGTTGCACTATTTTTATCTTTTTCTCTTTAGTGAACCGCACAATCTATGCATTTTCTGCTTCACTGATCCCAAAGCTTATGGACTTGGCCACCAAGGGGTCCTCTGCGTCTCTATCCCGTATCACTTGGCCAAATATTTCTGCGTCTCTGTCCACCCGCAAATTTTGTGTCTCTCTGCCATTATCAGAATTGGCCCTGCAATATTTTTTCATCGATTTTTCGTGGGACAAAATGAACGCAAAAGTTCCCTTCGAGCATCGAGGGCTGGCTGTACATCATAATGAGTCTGGCCAAGAGGGCGCTTTTTGTCCCAGAAATTTTCTTTTTATTTTTTTGGTCCCTATGGATTCGTTGATGTGGAAAAGGGGGACAACGATGTTTAATGGAAAGGCAAAAATGCCATGCCAAGAATGAAAGAGATGGTATACTGTAATATCGAATGAATATCCCTTACATACAGAACAAAGGATGATGATAAGTAGGGCTGGCACTTTTAGGGAATTTCCCTAAGCCAAAATAGGGACCTATTAGGGAGCAAAAAAGGGCCCAAATAGGGAGAAAATAGGGAGCTATCTAGCGAAAATAGGCAAAAATAGGGAAATTTTTTTCCACAAAATATGACCTAAAAATTCAAAATTTTTTTCTAAAAAGCGTATTAAGCTGAAGATTCATAAAAAAAATATAAAATTAAAATAAAAAAAGTTTTTTCGAAAATTTTTCAAAAAATTTGCAAAAAAAAATTTGAATTTTTTTTAGAAAAAACTGAAAATGTTTTTAAAATTTTCGGAAAAAAACTAAAAAATTCCAAAATTTTTCGGAATAAATTAATTTTCACAAAAATCTAAAATTTTCGGTTTTTATTGCATTTTTGTGAAGAATTTCTTAAAAAATGGGCAAAATAGGCAGAAAATAGGGAGAAAAGTCGCGAAATAGGGAAAAATTTAGCCGTGCTTACAGAAATAGGGAAAATAGGGGAAAAAAAAGTCCATCAAAATACGTTTAAATATATCTAAAAACGCGTTTCTGAGCGTTTCCCTACGATTCCCTGTATTTTAAAAAATAGGGAATTCCCTAAAAGTAAAATAATCAGTTATCAGAATAAATGTATATGACGAATAGGACGGATAATGTATACGAAAAGTATTAACATATGCATTACATAGCAGTTATTTTGAGGAGATAAAATGGCAAGCTCAAATACGGTAGCCTCAGACGTGGATGTACGGTATCCATATCATGAAAACATATATGGGCTGATCTGATGAGATAACTACTGTAATCTATGGTACCTATACATATAAGGATAGGTGCAGAGATTGTTTAAAGATAGCATAGAGGGATTCTGTAATGAGTGGCATATGTTAGCGAGTTTATACTGTTTATATTGTATCAACATCATAATCATTCACTATGGTGAAGTACAAGTAAAAAGATAATTTTAGACTATTTTCGAACGATTAGAATTTGAGAAAATATTACAAAAATATTGCTATTTTGAAAGAAAAATCAAAACCTTTACATTGTTGGGTTTCAGTTTTTAGGTAAAAAATGGCATTTTACATCGGAAAACCCATAAAAGTTGCCTTTTTGCGTCATGATCCTGGACCAATAGACCATAAAATGGATCGGATTACGGGGGGAATATGGAATTTGATGGGCAGAAGAGGCAGGACCGATGATCGTTGGCCTATATCCTTTGGCCACAGGTGTCATTCATAGGTTGTTAAGGGTTATATTTTGAAAAATAGAATAGGTAATGGTCTTTTTCAAAAATTATTTTTAAATTTTCCTAAAAAATAAAAAAAGGCCCTTTCAAATATAGATTTTCTTAAACTTTAAAATTATTAATTAAAAAGATCTAAAATGATAAAATTTGATTCCTCCTTTTTAACTCTTTTTAAAAACATTTTAAAAATATTTTTAAAAAATTTTAAAACTTAATTCTTCCAGAACTTGAATAATTATTATTTATGGCCCAAATATCTTGTTTTGGTTTTATCGAACTGGAACTCTCCTTCTCAACCATCTTTCAATTTTTTGGCTAAAATTAGCTAAACTTTCTGTGCGATCTGCAATATTTTTAAAATGGCTAAAAAATGGCTAAAAATTCATTGAATAAATAATTTTATATTAAAAAAAGAAAATTATTTCATTATTTGAAATTATTTTTCTTTAATTAATAAATTTATTATTTTTCACCCACAATTGTCGTTGCTGGCCACATTGGCCGCATTGTTCTGCTGGCCCAGGGTCTGCATTGGCGCCGTGAGTTTTGCCGTCGTCGTTTCTTGTGGCCCTCCAATTTTTGGGGCCATTTCCACATTGTTGTTGGGCTCCAAGGTTGGCGGATGTCCCAGGTCTTCGGCCTGTAAATTCGGAAAATTATTAATTTATTCTGAAACAGCCTTTTTCGATCTCAAACCAAATTGCTTATGAATATGATTTTTTAAAATTTTTTTTAGTAAATTTTAGCTAATAAATTTTTAATTTTTTTAATGCAAACTTCAGCCTATTTAATTGACAATTTATGTATATTTTGAATTATTTTTCTAAAATATGGAAATTTTTCCTTTTAATTTTCATAATCTATTTTTTTAGTTTTTTAGGATTTAACAAATCAAAGATTAAATAAATAAATTAATTTTTTCCCCAATTAAAAATATTAATAAAATCGGGTTCAAAAATATTATTTTGAAGATTGAAGGCTCATTTTTTGCAAAAATAAAAAAATTAATAAAAATTTTAATGGATGGTACCCAATTGTTGATGCGTCCGACGATGTTGCTGATTTTTCGGATCATTTTTCAATTGTGGGAATATCGACACGAAAACTTTGTCATTTTTGAGAAATAATTTTGATTCTTTAAAGTGATGTAATTGTTGTGGGACATAATGGAATTTCCGATGAGGAGGCGAATAAACACGAAAATTCAATTGGCGATGGAAAAGCATTTTAGTGTCGAAGAAAAAGGACTAACATCAGATTCTGTATAAATTGTGCCCTAAAATTGAGGAACACTTTTCGAGATAAATTTTAAAAATCCAAAAATTTCGAGCTTAAATATTTAATTTTTAAAAATATTAAGTAAAAATTGTCAAAATATAGGCCATAATTTTGAAATTATAAAAAATTCGATCGAAAATTTGCAAATAATTTGTAACATTTAGGAGTGAAGAGTGGAATAAAAATTTGAGAAAAATTAGGGAAATTTTTTACAAAAATTTAATAAATTATAATTGCAATTTTATGTCGAAGATAAGGGAAACTTATAAAATTTAGTCAATAATTTTTACCGTAAAATGAGTTAATTTGTTCAAAATTCAATAATAATGGATTAAGAAAGCAATTTTAAAGTTTTAAAAAATGGATAAACTATTAATGTCAGAAATTTTAAAGGCAATTTAAGCTTAAAAAATAAAAGAATAAATTTGAAAAAATTGGCCAAAGCTCACATATATACCAATGTGAAAAAGGAATTTCAATTTTGCGAAAAAAATAAATTTAAAAATGGAGGAACAAAAATTTAAATGCGTAATTTCGTAAATGGACTAAGCCTTCTTAAAGGGTGTTTCACTTTGGAGGAGGGAGGATCGTCGTCTTAATGGCTTCGTAAAAGTGCATCAAAATATATCTTTTATGTTTAAAATTTTTTTTCTTGGCTAATTTTACAGAAATAGAAAATTTTGGAGTAAAATGTTGATGTATGAATTTTTAGGAAAAAATTTGGGAAATAAATTTTTTAATTTTTCTTCCATTTTTACTTTTTTTTATTACTCGAACTAGTCAAAATTTATAAATTCGGATTTTGGCATAATTTCACTCACTCAATTTAAAAATTATAATTACAGTATAAAATTCTAAAAATTTCATGACGAGGACACAAATTATCCGTTCGAAAATAATAAATTTGAGTGCACGAGGGCCAAGATACCATCAGATAATAGCTTTGGAGCGGAGGAGGGCTTTCATGTTCTTGTCCATTTCCTACCCCGAAATTAAGTTTACGATGCTTAATCTCTCTTTCTTTTCCCTCTCCTCTCTCTCTCTTCTCTCTCTTTTCTCCCTCTCTCTTTCTTTCTTTATCACTCTTTTTTATGCCTTAACTCTCTCTATTTTCTATTATGCTTCCCCCTCTCTCTCTCTCTCTCTCTTTTCTATATATTTTTAATTATTTTTTCTTTATGCCCTATCTCTTACCTACATAACTCACATTACATTTTTTCTCTTACCTATTTATCTGCCTTATCTTTATTTTATACTTTCCTATCTTTTTATATAATTTGTTACCGTTTTATAGTTTATCTTTCTCTTTCTATGCCCTATCTCTCTTACTCTCTTTTTCTATGCTTTATCTCTTTCTATTAGTCTCTCTTCTCAAAGGATTAAATTCGTGAATTTGTGGCCATAAACACACAAAATTCCGGCCGGGTCATTAAGGCCGGAAGTTTGGCAAAGAGCGGCATCCTCCGGAAGAAAATTGTCGGCGAAAAATTTATTCGCCAAAAAATTCTGCCAAAAATGACGTTGTGAAAAAAGGAACGCCAAAATAAAAAATTATAATTCGCTAAATTTAAAGTGATTTAAAGCTATAAAAAGAGAAAAATGCCATTTATATTTTAAAAAATACAAATCGATAATTTTTTATTAATAGTTTATAATCAATTCATATATGGTAGAATTTATTTAATTATATACATGGCTTAATTTACATAATGGTTGAGAAATATAGAATTATTAATTATAAATTTAGACCGAAAAGAGGGTCTAGAAGCGGGTGCACATC